>CAAKMY010073422.1:22784-37255 GCA_901111285.1 Corrigiola litoralis | reverse complement strand
TTTGTTGAACTTTTTATTATATTTTTCGTCTTATCCTCCTATCGATAAGATATATGATGAACTGGTGAAAACATTAATACTAGCAAAAGGAAAAATAGTTATTACGTAGTAGTTTTTTGTTCGATAAAGATCAATGATATTGAGAAATTTTCAAACTCGAGCAGCTTACGAGCTTAACAAGTCAAGCCGAGACCTTGCCCGAATTTAGTAACATTTTATCACTCAAATATTTCAAATTATCTAATAAAATGTTAAAATGTTGGTTGAAGTAACTAAGTGAGTGGTTTAGTGTCCGTAAAGACATGATTGGTTTTTGTGAAATTGCATTATCCGTTGATTTTTTTTTAATTTATTTAGTTCATAGATTTTGTGGAAAGTTTTATTATCAAAGAAAGTCAATGATGATAAATTGTACCATTATTTTGCTGTTAATAAAATAATACTCCGTAATAATAAACGCTAGAGTTACTTGCTCGCAAATACGCACAGAGTCACATATAAGAATCAAACACCCAACATCTCAGCTTGATGTGTATAGAACCAAAAACACAGAATAAGTTGTTTGAGATGCGAAAGCATTTTGCTTAATTAGTGATTATTGTTAGCGCAGTGAGAAGGAGTTAGCAATTTATCAGAAAGTCTTGTAGAGTTCAAATTAGACGGTCTTAAAATGGTTAATTTTTTGGGTTAAAAAGGCCATTTTTTTTGGCTTAAAGTCGTCATTTTTATTAGAGTGTAAATAAAAAGTGACCATTTTAGCTCAATTTGTGACTAGGTCTATTTTTAAGTGCAAATTTCAAATCTGTTTTGGCAATGTAGCATTACTTGAGAATAGTGGCGGAGCTAATGAGTAGAAAATGGTAGAAAAGGTAGAAAATGGTTGAAAATTTTAGGAAAAATAATATAGTCGCTATCCTCAATTTTGAATCTTGGACCGCCCTTGCTCGTGGATAAGAATGATACTTTTGAAGGTTGATATTGAATGTTGTTTAATCATTTTACGTAGTTCCGTTGAGTGTGGAAATTGGGAAGCCAGTGAAGAATCCAATGTATCAGGAAGATCCACCACCGACTTTTAGCGAGGTTCAATCACACATCTTTTTGCACTTAGCTGTTGAAGCAAAATTATTGATTTCTGTTTGTTAAATTGTATAACGTCTAATGCCTTTGCCTTTTTGGCAGGCAATGGAATCATGTCCTAAGGCGGATGTGGAAAATTTCAAGGATTTGCTCGTAGAAGAAAATGTTTACTTGTACACTGAGGTATTGTATGCACCATTGAGGGGATTTCGATGAGGTTTTCTTATTTACTTTACGCTTGTACGAAACATAAGTATTGCATATAGTTCAATCTTTCTTGTGATTTTTCTAGTTCTCTTGATTGTCATGTTCCTTTTTCTACTCATCTTTTGTGTCATTGTGTGGTAGATTCGCTGTATGGCAAATGATATTACAGCATTATTCAGAAATATACTGCAGGGAAATGCAAAAGAGCAATTCTGAATTGAAAAAGTTTGTGTCCTTGTGAGTGTCCTGGATTGTAAAACAAGGAAGATGTATGGTGAGACCTTGGAGGACCTGCCTGTTTAGTGTAATAGGATTATCATTTTGGAATAACCCTGTTATCGTATGTCTTACTTTCTCTTATGTAACCCTGCAATTATAGTGTAATAGGATTATCCTCTGTGCAAATAGTGTGATAGGATTATCAAATGACCCTGCAATCGTATGTCTTACTTTCTCTTATGTAGTTGTGTTTAGTTTTGACGGCACGCTTGTAGAAAATTGCAGCACAGCTTTGTTGCATACTTAGCTTCTCCAAAGTGTAACACCCTGTCTGTTGCCATTGGTTCTCGTATATGTAAGACATAAAAGCCTCAGATCGTAGTTCAAGTGTGTGAACAAATCAGATGCCTGTTTGGTAGGCACTGATTTAAGATTCTATTGCTGCAAAACAATTCAAACTTGTATCTTCATAAATTGGATATGCATTTTTTGGCAGTAATGACCAAGTTAATGATATGATATATTGATACTAAATTTTTCTTTTTGACTAGGTTATAACATGTTTCAGAAATAATTGATGGTGTTTCTTGTTTTCATTCTAGAGTTCTGAGCAAGGACGCTTGCCTGTTTTGATTTTGAGCATGAAGCAAAGTGGTGAGACAAAGAGACCTGCTGTTGTGTTCTTGCACAGCACACACAAATGCAAAGAATGGTTACGGCCTTTGCTTGAGGTAGCTATTGCTGTCACCTTTCCAGTTTTTCGATGAAGTAGGCTTGAGTTATTACTTACAAGCTTATAACTATTCTTATGTGGTTGTGTCAGGCATATGCATCACGTGGTTATGTTGCTGTTGCCATTGATTCTCGTTATCACGGTGAACGAGCAAGTAGTCTAACAACATATAGGGATGTATGTCTCTCATCATGAAAGTTATGTTTGCCTATTGATATTGTTAGTGGGTTCCGTTTTAAAGATGGCTGGAAGTTTGGAACAACTAATGCTGTGCATAACGTGAAAAGTCTTGAGAAGTGTTGACTGATCCGTTACGAATTCTTTAATCAATTTATTACAGGCACTTATATCATCATGGAAGAATGGTGACACTATGCCATTTATATTTGATACGGTGAGTAAAGTATTGCTGCAGATTTAAGTTTCGAGTTTCTAGAGGGTTGCTAAGATGGTTCATCTTAATAGCCCTCCCTGAACTGCAATTGTGAATCATAAAATTGGATCATCAAAATTGAATAATTTACATGTGCTGGCATCAATTTTCAGTTTCGGTGGTTCTGCCATTCTGGATAAAAATGTAGACCCTAAAATGCTTTGTAGATGGTGTATTATATTTGTTAAAGGAAGTTAATTAAAATATAAGAACTTCGCAGGTATGGGATCTGATAAAGCTAGCTGATTACCTTACTCATCAGAGGGTTGATATTGATTCAGCAAGGATCGGGATCACTGGCGAGTCACTCGGAGGTTTGTTGGATAAAGCTTTACATTTTGGATATTAAGACCTCTTCTGCTTTGATGAAACTCAAAGATCCATCTTGTTTGCAGGAATGCATGCATGGTTTGCTGCCTTTGCTGATCCGCGTTATTCAGTAGTGGTTCCTGTCATAGGTGTTCAGGTGCATCTAGTGGTAGCAAATTTTTCTCTTTACATCTAACATTTTATCACAAATCTCAATGTTCATGAAATATTTTAGGGGTTCCGGTGGGCCATAGATAATGATAAATGGCAAGGTCGCGTAGACAGTATCAAGGCTGTATTTGAAGGTGAATAATGAAAAGAACAAGTTTCAAAATGACTTTGTGATGGATAAACAGTTTTCTCTAACGTTGTTGGTCTATGCTTCTGCAGAAGCACGGGCTGATTTGGGAAAGGACATAATTGACAAAGAAGTTGTGGAGAAGGCTAGTTCCTTTTCTTGTTCATCCAGTCCTTTATTTGTGGATATTTATGGCTGTCATTTTGGAATAACCATTATATATGTAAAATGGCAACATGTTATGCACTTTGCTGCTATTGTTCACTAAAATTACCTCCAGAAACGGGGTCACCTTGCATACTCTTAAGCTTGTGGGTGCTGCATATTATGTTCTTCCATTTATCCTACTTTAGTTGTATTGTGGATTTGTGGTTTGTAGTAATCAATATTCTCTACTTAAACCAGGTTTGGGATCGAATTGCTCCTGGTCTGGCGTCACAGTTTGATGCACCTTACTCAACCCCTGCAATAGCTCCTCGTCCTCTGCTAATTTTAAATGGTATGTCAGTTCTGTTATGGTTACACTCCAACGCTGTTATGGGATCTTCTTTTGAGATAAATTATCTTTGTAATTTTTAACTTGTACTCTGTATCTGCTATTTATTTACTAAAGATATTGTACTTATTAATGGTTGTGTTCTCTTCATTGGACTGAACTAGTTAGCGAATATGCAGGTGAAGATGATCCTCGATGCCCCCTTCATGGTCTAGATATACCGAAAGCAAGAGCAGAGGAGGCCTATGGAGCACATAATGTTGACAATTTTAAGGTAATCTCCAGATCATGGTAGAAATATCAAAATCCTCTTCCAAACCCTGGTTAGCTTGATTTCACTAAACACACATCTGTGAAGACTTATCACTACTAGTTGTTCTTGCATGTGTTATAACTAAGACGCATAAGACTCTTGACCACATGAAGTGGATAGTAGATACTATCCTCAATCTAGTGGAAAAGGTTTCAATGTTGTGTTTGCCATCTTTAGAATGCAGGGACATACTCACATACATGTTTTACGACGAGTTAAAAGCAACTTAGAGGATGTCTGTGTTGTCTTTTTGCTTGCTCTAACTTTAGCATGTTAATTAGCGATAATCTGTATTCTACTTAACAGCTTGTAGCAGAACCTGGAGTCGGTCACCGAATGACGTCGACAATGGTTAAAGAAGCTAGTGACTGGTTTGACAAATTTCTCAAGTAAGAGCCTGGTGGGTATGATGATTCTGCTTAGAGAAGATGAAATAGTTATACCTTTGTGTAATACAACAAGCAGCTCCCTCAAATGACAAAGCGGCTACTTTGTGATCTGTATGCTTATTGTAACAATGATGTGCAAATAGAAATGTATTCTTGTCACCGCATATATGTCGCAATCTGTACTTGAGGAGTTGAGGGTATAGCTAAGTTCAGTCAGAGCCTTCCCTTTTTTCCCCCTTCTGGATGTACAGTTATAATTCAGATATTATATGCATTTTATTCATTTCGGTGACGCTGGAAGAACTTAATACAACTACCATATTCCAGCCGGTCAAACAAGCCGACGATTCCAACCAACCATCAACAACCAACATCCAATTGCCAACCCAGTACCTAACAAGGCCAAAATTTTTATAGATTGGTTGTACACATGTAAGACTCCTATACTCAAATTATGAACTATAAAACAAAAAACGAGAACTTTGAAAGTGAAAACTTTTTACTTGCCAAACTCATTTATTTCATCTACTTTAAACAAAAAACAATATATAATCACTCTAAAACCAAACAATTTCTATATGTACCAAAAAAAACCAGTATCTACAGAACTCAACAAAATCAATTCTAGATGGGTAGAACACACACTCATACAAAAAAGGAAGGAAATTCCAATTAATGTCGGTTTTACGAATTCGAGCTCGTTGGAAACGATTTTCAACATATGCCTTTATGTTTCAATGTAGTGTAATTTATGACCATTTTTTTTTCTTCGCCAAGTTTTAGCTTTAAATAGGATGAGAAAAAATTCTAATAATGCTTCTATGTAAAAAATCATCTCAATTTATGATTACTCATTACTTATCTCATCCTTCGCGAACTTAACGAGTCGTAAATTTTTCCATTAAGGTGTGAGCAACAAAAATTTGGGTATCCAATTATGTATCTACAATAGTTATGATACAAACGCGTTGGGAACGAGAACTTTATCCAAAGTTTCTGTGTCCGGTTCCTAATTTTTGGAACCGTTTATTCTTGAATATTCGGAACCATATTCCAGACCATTATATTTATTATTTTAATCGTTGATAAGTTTAACTAGAATATGTTGAAATGTAAAGGTAAAATAATCAAACATATTCATGTTGTTTATTATGTTTATAACATAAAAAACAAAAATTGCCTCAAAAGTTAAAAATTCAACTTGTTTCTTAATTTTGATAGAACTTGAAAAAGATGAGTTTTTTGGTCATATGCTTTGTTTGGCAAATGGTTGTTTGCTAGAATTTTCGACTTGTTTGACCGATTGAAATAAATTGGTTGTATTGACCGGTTGGAATGATTGGCTGTTTTTGTTGGATGGAACGAAAAGTGTTTGGTAAAATTATTTGAAAAAAAGTTGGCTTTTTAGTTATAAAGTGGTTAAAAAATCAAAAGCCACTAAAAAACCGGCTTTCAAACTCACAGTAAAAGCCATCTACCAAACACTTTTGTTGACTTGTTTGACCAAATAAAAAAATTCAAAACCAAAAACCAAGTAAAAAGCTATTTTACCAAAAAGCTACTTTAAAAACTGAGGGGCAAGTTGGAATTCGCAAAACCTTAAGGACACTAATTAAAATTTTCAAAAAAAAAAAAAAAAAAAAGCTACACATGTTTTAGCCTTTCAGCCTTAGCTAGGAAGAGTGAAAGAACAGTAGTAAATGTAGTAAAGAGTATAGAGTATAGAGTATAGAGAGAAGTAGGGCAAAATAAGCAGGAAAGATGAGTAGCATAGGCAGATTATCAAACATTGGATGCAAACTCAAATCAATCTCCAATGTTGCCAACTTTATCAAATCATCCTCCCAATCACCTCCTCTTTCTACCTCCACTAGGCGCATTTCTCGCATTTCAAGGTACCCCCAATCTTTTTTTTCATGTTATAATTAAAGTCTTGTTCTTTTATGTTTATTTGTGTATTTGGGTTGATTTTGGAAGTGGGTTTTGCTTATCTTGATGATTAATGATGTTTTATGATGTTTAATGGTGATTTATGAATGTGGGTTTTTGTAAAATTTATAAGGTTGCCAGTGGAGACAAGCTGTGTGATGATGACAATGTTGCCCTTGCACAGTGCAATTGCTTCAGCTAGATTACAGTCTGTTCTTTCTGTTGATTCTCACTCTTGGTGTTTAGTTCCTCAAGGTAATCTTTTTGCTGCCTTTATACTAACACAAATTATTAGCAAAGATCGTCTAATTTTATTATAAAAGTAGACCAATTCTTCACAAGCTAAAAAATTTTAAGCTCCCTACAAGCCCAAATTGAGTTATAGATTTATATGCCTTTAATGGGCCAGCATGGCTTGGTCTACTTTTATAATAAAAGTAGACTGTCTCTCCCAAGACTAGCTGGATTATTTAATGTTGCATGTTGTAGCTATTTTGGGTTTCCAATGATTTTTTGGATGATTATGTAAGTGTAAAGTTGATTTCTTTGCGTTTAGCTATGTATGGTACATTAAAATTTGGTAATTAGAATGAGTGGCTGATCAATTTGTAATCATAGTTCTGGGTGTTAATTTCGTTTCTTTATGATAGTCTGTAAATGTTTGTGGAAGCTATATGTAATTTTGCATATGGAAGTATAAGAGTTTAATTGTCTAAATTTGTGGACTTTCTTTTGCAAAGATGGAAATTTTTACTATTGGAGTGTTTATAAGTTAAAAATGCAAAATTGTTGTCAAGTGGATTTGGGGAATTTGTTTGTGTCTTAGAAAGTTGTTACTACAACTTTGTTTGGCAGTTGACTTCGGCTTTGCTGCATCAGAATATCTGTTTTTCTTCTTACAGTTCGTTGTTGGGTGATGCCTTATAAGTGATGAACATAAAAGATCGACCTTGTTTAGGTTGTCCCCTTCTGGGCATTTGCAGCCGTAGTTTGTTTTTCTCCGAAATTGAACTTTTATGTGTATGTATAGATACAATTGGTAGTAGATTGGTAGGATGGTGCTAATTTTTGCATAGAGTCTGACAGAAACAACATTGTGAACATATGACACCCCCACCCAAAAAAAAAAAAAAGAAAAAAAGAAAACTTTTCTAGGCAGAAGTTGTAGACTTTAGTAGAGGCATTAGGCTATCGTAGTAAAGTAACTGGTCGTACGACAATAGTTTGATCAGTTTGTGTGCATAAAGCATACATACGTGTTGCTATCAATTTAATGCATTTGATAGCAAGCTTGCAGTTTAGGATTTGTCAGTAGCTCTATATGCTGATTACGCCAAAAAGGTTTTAGGGACTAGAAGGTGGCTAGTTTTTTGGGTGTCTTCAAGTGTTTTTGTTAGATGGTCTAATTAGATATCTTCTTTTATCAGTTATCTGACTGAATGTGTCACCATCAGATAGAGGCACTTTGTTCAATTTCGGAAGTTGGTAGGAGACTTATGACTTGTTAGTGCTACATATTCTATGTATACAATTTGGTCTTGTAATTCTCTTTAGCAAGAAGAATGAAGTGTCATGTTTGGGAGGTTGCAATCACTATGTAATGGCTCCCATCTAGTACAAATAAAGGAAATTGAGCGAGAGATGGGAATGTCATGAAGGGAGATGTAGTTGATTACATCAACCCATTTGATCAAGTTTAACTTCAACCTATGTAACACCCATTACATGAGTAGAATTAAATGGAGACATCCTCCTTCATGTTAGTATTCTCTCTCCTCTACATTCACTGCTCTTTTTTGAACTTAATAAACCCCATTACGTTGTTATGTTGATTACCGGCTACCAAACATAGCCTAAGATTATAGATAGACTTGTGGTGGCATAAAATTTGTGTGCAGTATGGACTTTCAAGTTGTGTTGCCACAATAGTTATCTATCTCAGTATAGCATGTAGAACAAAATTTCTGGCTCTTTATTTGCACTAGTGGGCTCGTCTATGGAATAAGGAAAAATAAGGGGATCATATTTTTGCCCACTTTGAAGCTTACTAGGCGTATGGACAACCTGACTTTCGTATATTAGGATGGCCAAGTTATGGTCAGTTATTATGATATAGAAATCACTGGAATTTCACGATTATTATTATTATTATTATTATTATTATTATTATTATTATTATTATTATTTTACCAGTAACCTACATTATGTGGTCTTTGATTTATTCTCTCGTAGCTTGATCAAAGATGTGTACTTGAATTAGTGACTAATGGTAACTACGAACTGGATGAAAATGTGGGTGGTATGGTGAAAGTTGTGTATCCTGGACCTCCCCACACCCCTCCTTTTGCAGGGTCCGCACTGGGTGGTTGTTGGAGGGTTGTTGGCTTTAGATCAAGAACCAGATGGTTATTTAGTTTATTGTCAGTTGGAAATAGCAAAGTCTGCAATACTTCAATAAATTGGTGTTGAAAAGTTGAGCGTTCTTGTCCTCCTTTCTGATGCTTGGGAGAGTGTTATAGGTTTTATTAAAAATGCTTAGTGCCATGTCATTTCTCGCTTATGAAAATAGAAAGTGTTAATTGGTTGCTGTTTTCAAATTTTCACCCTCCGTTCAACATATGCACACTGCATACAATATGAAATCTTGGAAGGTCACCGATAGGGACTGCCAATAACATGAAGACTTTCAACAGCAGCAGATTGTAGGCAAACTAATGAGGCTCTTTGTGATTAGTTTATGAAAGTTCCTGCTATATGGTTTCATGTTTTCCAATTATGATCGACTGGATTGGAAACATTCATATTCTTGTCATGATAATCCATGGTCATGGACATTGTGTATCATCATGAGAATCATTGCACATGATACCACTATGAGCCTTGCTAATATCTGGTATTCTAAGAATTAAATGCTGAGCTCGATAAAATCTGGATACAATTGCTGAAATCTGTGTTGTGTTGTTCTTTTTGCAGGCATGTCAATGCCTTTATGACAGCATTTTCTTGAAGTTGTCACTGGTACTCAAGGATGACTCCATGTAGACAAAATTGCTGAACAAGAAACACTCTATCCCCCTATGATGTTTTGTTTAGTTTGCATCAAGAGAATATGACATTCGATGTGTTTGGTTGGTTCGATTCCACAATGTATGTCTTTTTTTCTTGGATCGCAGTATATAGGAGGTGGTGTTTTTTGCTGTTGTTTTGGGTACTCTTGTGAGTACCATCAAGACCTTTTGAGGGGAGTAGATTTAAGGGATTAACTCCTAATGAATTTTCAAACCACCACTTAGTGTATCTTCTTGTGAGCACTTTACAATTCTGTAACCATGCATAAAGAGGCGGGAATCTGCAAACTATTGTTCGTGCAAGCTACTTCACCTTTTCATTGTTTCTAGGGCTTTGAAACGATGGTGTTACTCAACACAACAGTATTTCAATTGTCAGTCAAAATATTGTTTGAACTGTGGAAGGCCATGTTCCTTCATATCATGCTCTAGATTTTGAATAAAAAAACTAATAGGTCTATTCATAAGAGAGGAATACTAATTCCGGTGGACTGACGAAAATTTGATATTTTTTAACGATAAAAGGCTGATATTATGTCAAGAACAATCTACGTATGACGTCCTAACAACCCAAGGCCGATATTACATCAATGTTTCCACCCTTTTTTGACTTTATGATCACCTTTAATTCTTTAAACATGATGGGGACAAATTCCGGTGAACTGACGGAAATTTGAAACATAATTGTTGCCCCATTTGTTCAAATCATACTCTGCTTCTCCAGAGCTCTTCATTCTCTGTCAGCTTTTTTTTTTTCGTTTTCCTTTTGAGTGACATGCGTGTCAGTTAACGCAATACACATTTAGGTTATGAATTTTTATCGAACCATTATATATCAATACAGATGTTCTTACGAAAGTGCACACTACCCTTCTTTTCTCCTTCAATTTCGCTTTTTTGTCGAGAAATAAATTGACAGGCAGAGAGAGCGGGAGAGAGGGAGATGAACTTTCCATGTGCCTGATTTTGTAAAGTTTGAACATTAGAAGCTTAGAAAGGGAAGGGGAAAGCATATGAAATTGCAGGGCAAAATTGCTCTCAAAACAGATGCACGAAGGACATGATTACCCGTGGGACGTCGGATCAACAGAACACTCCCTTGGTCCGCAAGTCAAATCTAGCTCATTGGATCAATACACATTTCAGAAAGATGATTCTATTAATTATCTACAAAACAGCATTCAACAAACCCCTGATGCTTCATTTCAAGCAAAATGTGAATACAAGAGGTTTATTTCAAGAGAAAGAACAGTGTAAAAGAGATTACAAAGGATGTTCAATCAATTCAACCTAGCCGACAAGGTCTACTTATCCGAATGTTATTCTCTACAAGGTGATATACATCAAATCAATGCTCAAACCTAGATGAAACGGCAAAAAGAAAATATATACTGGTAGTAGCAATTTTGAGTTGCCCAGAAAGGTAGAAACCCCAGAAAAGGAGAAACCAATTCAACAAAATTAACCAAGTTAGCAAGCAAACTAAGAGAACAAAAGTCTAAATCAAAATGGAAAAACAAGCCACAGCGTCAGACACTCCCAGTCCTACTGGGGGTTGGTTTTCCTGGCTTCAATTTGGCGATATCAACAAGATCTCCAAATAGCTTATCATCTCCCTTGGGTTGCTGCTTCATAGGCGGCAAGTATGAAGCCATGGAGGTTTGGTTTGAACTGTTCCGCGTAGAACTTTCATCCCTCAATGACATGCCATACATTCTCTGATCAAGATATTGAGCATCAGGTTGCTGTGCATAACCATAGCCATAACCTGCCATCTGATTGCCGTACATCTGAGCAGGGTACATTGAACCCATCTGGGAACCCGGCATTGCCTGTGGAACCATACCCATCATCTGGGCTCCTGGATAAGCCTGAGGATACATCCCCGGCATGCTCTGCATGACTTGGGGATTCATCGCTGGCATATGACCCCCTGTCATCTGCTGTGTGTACATTCCTGGAACTTGATCATGTCCAGTTGGTTGAGGAGCAAAGGGATGAACACCACCCTGAAAAGGTGATTGTTGGCCGGCCATTGTCGATGCCTGCATTGTTGGAGAATACTGAGGGCTAAATGGCTGGTTACTCTCAGCTGCCTGAGATTCCCATGGTGGTGGCGGCAATGCCCCGCCATTTTGGGCACCTGAAAGACCAGTAAATTATTTAGTCATCAAAAGGCGAAAATTCTGCCCAGGGGAGTGGGGGGAAGGAAGATGTGATCTACCCCACAGATTCCTCCCATGGCTAACATTATAGTTAGAAAGAAACTAGAAGTACCATAGACTGGTGATTGTGGTTGCTGCTGGGCAACCTGAGGATTCCAGGCAGCACCTGGTTGTGAATACCCTGCCTGTTCATGTTGAGACATTCCCATGCCTGTAGCCATTCCATTTGCATACGGTGTTGATTGAAGTGGTTGTAAGTTTTGCTGCTGTTGGAACTCTGGAGCTCCGGGATATGCCGGTCCATTAGAAAAGGCCGGCTGAGAATTTGAGGAATCTGCAGTACTGCTGCTTGCAGCAAACATGTCAAAAAGAGCTAAAGCATTTTGCTGAGAAGCAACAGGACTAGACGGCTGAGGTGCAGACACAGGAACCAGCGCTAATGAGTCCTGTGCAATCGGTGTATTAAAATCATCACCGCTAATAAGATCCCCACTCAGGAGGTCAAATTTAGGATCTGCCTTTGCTGGTGTGGCTGCAGAACCGTTCGCAGAAGGAGCAGGTATAGTAGCACTTGAGGCAGATCTACAAAGACAAATTTGGTAAGAAGATAACGCAGTTAATAGAACAACAAAGACAATTCAACTTTTTTATTTTAGCGGATCGGTGGGATACTGATCATGTTGATGTTTAGTTTATTACAGATTAAAAACACAAAAAACTTAAGCAGGCCAGACTTCAATCTGAATTTTCATATCAATGCCCACTTGTAAATCGCTATTTAGTTCTCTCTCACCCCAACGCACACGGCGACTAAGCAACAGGATAGCAAGAACCTCCACAATGTTACAGAAAAGCTGATCCTGGTGCTGCAACCGATGATTAAACTACATAGTGGATACGAGGTCTAGAGATCAAAAGCTCACACCATAGAATTTTGCAATCGCTCTGTGCCATACTAGCACATCACAACCGCATTGCTTGTAACCATCTACAACTCTACGCAGTTACACCAGGTCTGGACAGGTCCAAAGCTTCTCAATCATGTTTCGACATCTTTTTGAGTAATTAACGAGGCATTACCTAGCCAAAGCAGCTTAAAGCTGTCTAGTTCTGACAATATATGAGAATACAGTAGGCTGCTATGATAATTCAATGATCCAACATATTCAGTATAAAAATGAGCTGCTGCACAACACAAATATGGAACACAACTGATTTCAATGACAAGCAATTTAAACATCTTGATTTGTTCGTAGATATGACGTTCAAGGAATGCGAATTTCAAACATCAAACCCATGAAAGGTAACAAGGACTATCTCGGAGTTCAGACATCCAAGTGTTGATCTATAGCCATGAACATATTTAATATTATTTATTCAAAGGAAGAAAAGTACCTTGCATCAGCCTGTTTGCTACTCTCTCCTGTATCAACCAAAGGAGCATCGACATCTACAAGAGCTTTACCAGCTTCTGACTTGGATATCTCTTGCGGTAGACTGGTCCCAGAAGCAATAGCTTCATGCTTGGCAAGTACTTTCTGCAAGTCGTCATTTAAAGAAAGACCTTGACAAAGCAGCGACTCATCCCTGGAGCAGAACAGTTTTTAGCTCAAAATTTGGAACAGCGAGTATAATAGACAACAACGAAAAGCATAACAAATGATAGAGTACGGATTACCAAACGTTGTGACCAAAAGCTAGCCACCAGACAAACGATACAGATTATATACAACCAAATAAATGTGCCTCTAGGCAATAATATCCAATCATTAAGGGTTTCAAGGTTTGTCTTTCCTTAGAATAGGTGTGTATAATTAATATGTACAGCATAGCCAGCTCACACAGCAAAAATTGACATTTGCTAGTTTCAATGCTTTAGCTTTTCATGATCTTACAAGACAAGTTAGCACATGGGAACAAAGCAAGATACTAATTTTGCTACATGTTTGGGAACTAGATACGTTTTCGCGCATTGTGGAGAATAGCATTTTTCATTGGACGAGGACACAATATATCTCACACCGAGCTTGACCCTTGTCTAGCCTTGTACTATATGCCACGCAATTAATAGTCCAATAAGATTATCTTTATCCGGTATGTCTAATGAATTTCTAGGAACACAAGTCGCCTATATAATGAAGAATTGAACAAGAAAATTGGCAAAAGGTAGCCTAGACAAAGCCCAAATCATCGGTTTGGTCCATTATTCACATGCTCGAATCGAGCGATAAACACACCGTAAATCTATCAAGACAAAGGAATGACAATGCCATATGCTCCAATATACCCTAGAAGCATGTTTGGTCACTTTCAGAACTTATTCTGGAAAATCAAAAATCGATCCAAAAAGCCCTTTTTTGTTGAATATAACCCACGAAAAAACCTCGTTTCGGCCCCGAAATAGAATTGTGCGAGAATTGACAGGATGCATCATAGACACATATAATGGAGAATGAAAGAAGAAAATTGTCAAAGAGTAGTTTTGGCGTAGCCCAAACCATTGGTTGTATCCGTTATGCAGATGCTCGAATCGAGCGCTAAACACACCGTAAAACTATCAAGAAAGAGGAATGACATTGCCGCATGCTTCAATTATGCTCCAATACACCCTATGAACATGTTTCATAAATTTCGGAACATTCCGGATCCATCGAAAATTGGCTGAACCTTAGCTAGAGGTCGTTCATCCGAACAATACGGTCCTAAAAATGCCGGCTCGGAAATAGACGAAAATTGGCATGAGGCATAGCCCATACCAACGGTTTTGTCCACGAGGCACATGCTTGTATCGAGCGGAAAACACGCCGAAAACCACCAACACCAAGGAACAAT
>CAAKMY010073422.1:0-22771 GCA_901111285.1 Corrigiola litoralis | reverse complement strand
GGTATGCTAGGTCACTTTTGGAACACTTCCGGAGGCTTCACAAAAAGGGCCGTTTTCGTGTGCTATAACCCACACCCCACCCGGGCTCCGGCCCCCGAATGGGGTCAAAATTTAGTTTAACGAAATAGTTACAGGACTCCTAAGATGCAAGCAACAATAAAAAAAAAAAAGAACAAATCGATTTAAATTAACTAGATGCATATAGTTGAAAGAAGCTGATCCTATCCGGTATGTCCAATGATTTTGCAGCAACACAGGTAGCCTTCTTGTTCTTCTGAGTGCTAATAAGTATTATGTAGAGCGGTAACAGAGAGGTGCCTCCCAAGATACAAGCAACAAGAAGGGGAATGGTGCATACTAAAACTTAAGAAGAGAAAAACAGAATTGAAAAAGAAAACACAATGCTGGCCTCATAATATACTTGATCAGCATTCATAATTCTCAATAATTGTGTAGATAGTTGCAGTGTTTACTTGTATAACAAGCTATACACCCGCCCCCAACCACAAATTATACATGTGGTGCCCAAGGAATACCGACAGCCAAAAAGGGTCATGGTACACCCCAACCATAATGAACGTTTTCTGCCAACTAACTATGCCACCATCATCAACCTACCACCTCCGTTCACACTTCCACCAACACCAGTTCAATATCTTTCAGATCTTTCAGATCTACCAACATCACCATTAATCCAGCGACCACCAGCCTTCATTGTCACCATAGTCCGTGGACCTTGTAATGGTGATGGTGGTAGTCTCTGTACCCTCAGACTCTCATTCGCGCTGATCAACCTCCGCAAATTGGCGAGATCAGAGATGAACAAAAATTATTAATGGTTTCTTAATGTTCATTATTTGTTCATATCGATTACACGTTTCTGTACTTTTGTTGTCCACTACACATGAATATTCATTTTCAAATTGTCCGGGTGGGGTACCATACAGGAATAGGGTATAACTATTGGCCCAGACGCCATTCCCAAAAAAACAGAAGCAAGTATCAGAGAGAGCCTTACGAAGTGGAATTAACAAGATGTACAACTCTTTGCTTGTATGTCCTGCATTGTTCAACCAAGTCGACAACAACCTCCTGCCTAACGGCCTGCAAAACATCAACAAGAGGAGGGAAATTAACAAAACAAAGAAAAAAAGTCAAAAGACGACATATGCACCATATTGCAAAGATGCTACTAGTAATATATTCATCCAGGAGTAAGATACAAGGAAAAGGATCTTCAACTCAGTATTAAAATTCGTTTTCAAGGCCATTTCAAACATTGCTAATGTAACAATACTAGCGAACACTGGACAAACTTTTAAAAATTAAGACAAATTGCACATTACAGCCGAAAGACCAAAAATTCAGATATAATCTAGCCATCAGTCTAAGCATCTTAATTAGTGAGAAAAACTACATCTCAGTATCATAAGCTGTCTTCCCCCGATGCTTCATGTCCATGGAAGATTAAATTTAAACTAATAAAACACAGGTTTACCTTTTGGGGCCGCAGGGCGCAGGGCAGAGGGGCAGAAGAGCACATACTATCTATCACAGACAGATTGGAAAGCAACCAAAATATTTGGAAGGAAGTGTAGATAAGGTCTGTCCCACCACTTTTGGAAATCAGCTTAAAACCAGATATATACGGAGAACCAAAACCAATCCATTACTCCATTTCACATAATGAGCATAGACAGCACGTACCTCTTTGTTTGCTGGATCTATGGCACTCAACATTTCAGAAAGAACATCCATAATTCCCCGAGCATTCTGAATTTCTGTCAAGCTATCATGAGAGAAAAAGGATCACTATAAAGAAAACCAAACTGTTTGCAAAAACAGTGCGCTCCACTATATAACAACTACCATAGCCCACAAAATAAATAAGAAGTAAGGGTGGATTTGGCAAAACTAACTTATTTTAGTAGTTGTTAGGTGTTTTCGAAGCCGGCAGCTTATAGTAGCAGGTAGTTGCTAACACTTAACTGTTAGGTGTCCCTAGTTTTATATGAATGCCAGAGTGAAATAATGCAAAGAGTACAAACCAAACAGAAAACACAAAAAAAGTTGTAAGGAGAATAAATGAGGCACTAAACATATAAAACTAAACGGGGTTAAGAATAAACCTCAAAGTAGGAAAATCGGCCTCCGCAGAAGCCTCTGTAATTTCTTGGCGATTCTCTGGATTGCGCAAATTTGGAGGATAAGAAGATAAAGGTTGTGTTTGTGGTGGTGTGAATACAGGAGCAGATCTTTCTGACCTTTGCGGAAATACTGCACCTGCACGCTGATAAAAAAAAGGTACAAAAAGTTTGAGATAATAATGCCATAACACCGAATAAACGGTAAAACAGGAAGAGAATCATAGTATTAATTTCAAATTTCCGTGCAGAAAATCATCCGGTTGACATGAAGACAAATAAGTTAAATAAACATACCAATAACTCCTGGTATGCAGCATAATACTGTGGGTATCGTGCTCTAGGTCCACCAAAGGCTTCTTGCCAAGTGTCTATAAGAATCATAATCTTCTCCTTAACATGAAAATCCGGCTACAGTTACAAAAGAAAACAACGTAAGATTCTGTGTGCCTAGAGCTGTAGAATCAGGTATAGCAGCAGTCCACAATCAGAATGAATTCCAGACCTTCTTTCTTGCAATTTTCACCATCTCATGGGGAATCTCTTTCTCGGCTACATGCATATGTACGATGTCCCCACAATTCTTTACAATTGTCTCCAGCAGCTATATTTCCAGTAACCATATCAAAATAACGAATTTAGTGCACTGCAAAATATGAAGTAGACAAGATATAAACAGACACCAATCCTCTTTTGCAATGTAAAAGGGACCAGCTAAAGAAACTTGAGCTTCAAGAGTACCAACATTTGTCTCATAAGATTTCAATCAAACAAAAGTGTTCTTATTTTGCATTAATAAAACTCATCCCCCACTCCCAAAAGACAGCATATATAAGAACAGCATAATAAAGGCTGCAACACAGCAAGGAAATTTTCCAACTGTCTGGCTATCAATCTGTCATTGCTCTGGCACTTTTTGTTGAATTGCAATGAGCTTCTTCTTTAGACCTCAAATATCCCTTTATGGTTCCACAGTAAAGTTTTTTCCTTTTTCAGGGAATGCACATAACCACTGTCTCATGACACCATGTTATCGCTTCCCACAAAAAGAGTGTTCTGTAACAATGTCTCTGACCAAAATAAAAAATAAAAGGAGCATCTCTAAATCTCCAGAGATGATCAGCTATAGCAGGAGGGCAAGACCACTGATACAGCAACATAAAAAATAATAATTTCTAAGTCCAAATGGGCGCCTCACAATGCTCTCCCAGTCCCAAGCGGCAGTCCCTTACTAATTCATGGTTTGGGCCCACATAAATGACCACACAAATCTTGAAAGGCAAAAAATTACATGATGACCAGACAAGACAATCGAGCTGAAATACCTAGATAGCAGCAAGTTCGTGAAGTCTAATCCAGAAAGACTCCCATACTCAAAGACTGATACTTAACTCAAAAATAAAGGCAATAGGAATTTCATTCTAATGGATTTATATGGAATAGTAAACCATAAACTCTATGGCACTCCCTAATCGAAGTATCGAACAGAGAATGGTAACTTTGGGCACAAATCGCCAAATAGATGATAGATCACAGTCAATCAGATGTTTGGGCAATTGCATTTTTTTTCCTAAGAACTACATATATTTTAACACCGAAAGTATGCAGTTGGGTAAGGCTTAAGTACAATTGACAGACAATATAAGCATTCACACAAGTGTTAGCTAGCACGCAATGAACTACTAAAAACTCATACCCTTCATAGTTCATATGTTACTTAAGAATTGGACCAAGCACAGGTAAGATGAAACAAATATGTATAAAGAGATAAATTGGTCAACTGGGGAAAAGAAACGATTTTTTGGGGATTTGGAAATACAAGATGCTGAGGAAAGTAGGTATCTAATTCTTTACAAAAAACATTACAATCAAAAACCTTAGTGTCAGTAAGAAGCTCACCGTCAAAGCTAGAAGCTGAACCTTAGAGTTCCTACTCCCGATGCGCCTCTTTATGCCCTTCACAACATCTTTAGCTTGGCTGAATAACCAACATACAGAAAAATGAACTTACAAGCTCATTGCAAATGCTGAAAGTAATCAATGCAAACAAGAATCCAAGAAAAAACTGAAGACATTAGACCAGCCAGTGTAACTCATATAGCACACTAGCCTGATGACCAGAGTGTACAATTGCCATTGAGGAGCCAAAGGCCAAATTACAAGCACAACTGAAAGAACCAAAACACGTGGGTACCATCAATCAAGTTCTAGGGTAGACATAAGGCTCATAAAACCCTAACACACCCACAGACACAATTTTTCACAAGGAACTTTAAAAATAACCGGATAAAAGAATATAAAGATCCGAACTAAAAGAAGAGGAAGTGGGGGCCGATTTTTTTAGCAAAGACTACAACTAAAATGAAAGTGGTGATGCCATTGCATAGGCCTGAGATGGTGTTCAGCAAGGTTGAGACCAGCATTTTCGGTAAATCACGAAAGATATTTTCCATCTCATCCCTAGTTTTACCGCTTTCATGCTGTATTAGAACGTCAATCTGGTTCCCCAATTTAAGAGAACCAAGGTGTTCCAAAGAACTGCATTCCAGTACCCACTTACGAATACATGATCACAGGACAATGTGTTGATCAGACCTAGCGTCCGACTCACCTAAAATTAATGTCCCAACAATCACAGCATAACAGTATTTGCATTTCGTACTAGGTAATTGTGTCAGCCAACAATTTGGAAGATACAGTCTCCTAATAATTCAAGGATCCTACACCAATTGCGAGTTCTACTATAGCACTGTAATTAGGTAACACGAATGAGGAGCTTTAGTAATCAGGTAGCATCTATGCAACGTACACAAAAGGCTTAGGGCCACCCACGGGAGCTAAACTATCGTGGTCTTCTATCATGCTAGTTCAAACACCCATCCTACCAAGTGACATGTCGTGCTGCGTTATATCCGAATATCCAATAGTGAAACTCTACGATCCGTAATCCACTGCATAACTCTTCCAAGCCACACAGCTTACTTGAATGAAAATACCACTACCATAAAAAATATCAAGCTCTGCCTCTTCAACATTCAGTACCAGCTACCAAGTTTCTAACTATCTTTATAACAAAACACTACTCCTCACCAGCCACCACTCCACTTCGCCTTTTCTTACTCTATGTCAAGACGCCACGATATTTTTAACCACCCTTATTTCAAAAGACTACTCACTGCCACTGCACTTCGCCATTTTCTACTGTGCGTCGCCACGATAATTTAACTACCCTTGCAAAAACAAGCTACTCACCACCACTCCACTTCGCCATTTTCTACTCTACGTCATCAAGACATGTTAAACTACCCTTACAAAAAACAGCTACTAACCACCACTCCATTATATTCTTTCTACTCTACATCACCACGATATTTTAACTACCCTTATTAAAAAGGGCTACTCACCACCACCCCAGTTCGTTACTTTTTAATCTACGTCCCCTCGATATCTTAACTACCCTCACAAAAAACAGCTACTCACCATCACTCCACTTAGCCATTTTCTACTCAACGTCACCAGGACATTTTTAAGTGCCCTTACAAGATCAACTACTCACCACCACTCCCATTTTGCCCTTTTCTGATCTACGTCTCTACAATATCTTTAGCTACCCTAATAAGAACAGCTACTCACCACCACTCCACAACCCCATTTCGTTCTCTACGTTGCCACGATATTCTCAACTATCCTCATGACAAACAACTACTCACCACCACTCCACTTCACCTTTTCTACTTCACGCCGCCAAAATGTTTCAACTACCCTTAGAACAAGACACTAATCCTCACCACTACACTTCTCCGTATTCTACCCTAAACGCCCAACCACGCCACAATATTGTTCAACTTTCTCTCCAAGTTCGAAACTCTTTTATAACAGACCTTCATATCAAACTAACTTACAGAACAATATAAAAGCACGTGAATCAAGCCAAAATCAGCTCCAACTAAACCATACCAACACCAATACCCTAAAACAAACCATAATTCCACACAAAACAATTTCACCTTTTTTCGAGCTCGAATTTTCACAACAACAACCAATCACACATCATCACACTCAACAAACAGCAGCATATCACACAAAACACACATTCAGCTCTAACTACCTCCAATACCCTAAAACTAATCATAATTCCACACACAACACTCCTCTCTATTCGAGTTCGAGACTCGTCCAAAACAACAACAAGCAGTCCAAAACTACATCAAATTGAATAAAACAAACTCACAACAACCTCCCACACCCTAAATTTAGCCATAATTCAACACATAACAGTCCTCTCTATTCGAGTTCGAAACTCGACAACAACAACAACAACAAGCAGTCCAAAACTAGATCAAAATATCTAAATTGAGCTCCATTAAACTGACAACAACCTCTTATAACATAGTTCCTCACATAACAGAAATAAAAAACAAATAAAAGTAAATAAGACAATAAAAAAAAAAAAGAGAAGGTGGAAAGTGAATATTACCCAGGGTCATGATTAAGCATGTCACAGATCTCGATGTTCCGGGCCCAATCAGGCCCGATCAACAAATCACTCGTCGCCCTCTCCACCATCGAATTCACCATCTTTCCCTCCGATCAATACAATCAAGTTTTCCCCGCGAATATATATTTATATATTTATATTTATTTCCCCACTCTCACTGGATCACAAACTCTCTAAATTTTAATAATAAATCAAAATAGTAATATTGGAAATATATTATGATATCAATTTAATCAATTTATTTAATTACTTTCCTAAAATGTTTTATTTTATTTATTTGTTTGTTTGTTTTGTTTTTCTCTCTCCTCCTTCTTGGAGGAGTGTAGATAGCGGAAACACAACTCTTTTCTTCTCCTTTTTTTGGTTTTTTTTTTTTTTTAATTTGGTGAATTGGATTGTGACGCGTGTTGTTTTCTTGCGTCATGTTTGCCGCTAAATCTCTTCGGACCGTTGGATGTTTGCTTTTATTATTATTGTATTTTGTAGTTCGATTAATCATAGGTTTTTTTGGGTTTTGCTTTTTTATTCACACCCCTCGTGACATGGTCTGCTAGAGGCTGATTATTAAGTGCTTTCACCCTAATTTTCTTTTTTCTTATAGTTACTTTTAGTGAAGGTATAAGAAATTGGACAATTATAGGAAAATAAGATAAAATAAGATAGCGCCACCCGGTGGTATCGAATTTGGACGCCACCCCTCTCACAATGTATTTTTATAATCCCCCATATTGATGGGGGCCACCATGCATTATAATAATAAATGTGAGAGGGTGACACCCAAATTCGGTACCACTCTGTGGCGCCCTATAATCTATAATTGTCCAAGAAATTCAAGTGGGAGTACATGTTTTTGGGAGCATGGTATAGAGATAGTGACGACTAGAACTCGTGTAGGTTATTGTCAATAAAAAAAATGTTTTTTCATATGTATGTTAGGATATGAAAACTAAGAAAATCAAGTATGAATGGTGAACAATAGAGATAAGAAAAGACGTTACCAAACATCAGTTGTAAGATGAAACCATTTATAAGTGGACTTAAAAGAGTTGTGGAAATTGCTCGTTTAATTTTCTAGAAGTTTTACATCAAATATTGTTTGGGAAAGGTGTACGTGAAAAGAAGATCATTGACCCCCCGAGGTCGAGTGACCACTGTTGGCAAAGGGTATGCCAAAAATCCCAAGAGGTCAGGGGTTCGAGGCTGAAGACTCGAGGTTTCCCCCCTCCCCCTCTTGCCTCCCTTCAGTGAGTGTGATGTTGGATCCTCCTGCGACTAATTATCATACAATGGTTTAGGGGTGGGTCTGTATGGTCCGGTGCGGGCTTCCGGTTATAAGCCTTTTGCCGAAAAGAAGATCATTGCAAACTTTATTATTGTTGTATCTTATTCATAATAAAAAGTGCTCATGTTAATAAACACATTATTGAAATAATTATACTCTAGCAGTACCTAATTTAATTTGGTTTATATCATCTAATAATTTGAATGTATTGTGTCACATTTGACTTAAATTCATAAAAAGTATTCTTTTCTCCATCAACCTTCTTTTTTAAGGTCGTTTGAAATCATGTAATATTAGCTCAAATTGTGGGGAACCATCTAATATAATAGCTCATTTGTGAGGAACCACCTTATACAAAAAAAATTGTGGGGAACCACCTTATATGGGGTGAACCGTTTAATTGAGCCACCATAAATGAAATTTGGTGGCCTGAGCTCTGGTTTTTTTTTTACCCGAGCAACGGTTTTTTTCTTGATCCACACCCCCACCCCTTGTCCCCTCGATGCCTATTTTTCTTATTCTTCTTGGCACCCTCTCCTTCCCAACCTCCATCCCCATCCACTCCATCACATACTCCTTCACCTTCCCCGCCTCCGCCTTCCTCTCAACCCCTCTCCCATCCCCGACCTTCATCACCCCATTCCTACCATCAAATTGACCTTCCAATTACTCCCCTTATCGAAAAACTCCGAAGGCGAAGCCTCCATCGTCACCATCTCCGATGATGTCTTGGATGCCAAAACCCCAACCGACGATTGATCCACCAACACTCCCATCCTCCAACTATGCCGTCATCACACTCTCCGTCTCCACCAACAATCCAACATCATTACAATTTTCATTACCATTTTCATTCTAAACATTACCATCAATATTATTATCATTATCACTATCATTAATATTCACATTAATAACAACCTCATCATAATTTAATGCGCTACAATCAATCAATTTAAGGCGAGCAAGGCCAAAATCGGTAATCTCAGTAACAAAATCCTTATCTAACAAAACATTACTTGATTAAAATCACAAATGAATAACATGAGGAACTGAAGAATTATGCTAAAAGGCAAAAACTTTCGAGGGAGAAGTAGTGAGTTACTCAAGAGAGACAATGCCAAAAAAAAAAAGAAAGAGAGGGAGAAGAGAAATCATGGGAACAGAGGGGGGGGGGAGGGTTTATGTTAAGCTAAAATAATTACAATGGTGGGGGTGGGGGTTGTTATGGTTATGGGAGGTAATTAGAGAATGGAGGAAAGTGTTTTTTTAGGGGAAAATCAAAATTAGGGGGATAGAGGGGGTGGATTAAGAAAAAACCGCAGCTCCGGGCAAAAAAACCGGTGTTCACGCCATTGGATTTCATTTATGTTGGTCAACCAAACGGTTCACCCCATATAAGATGGTTCCCTATAAAATTTTTTATATAAGGTGGTTCCTTATAAATGAGATATTATATTAGGTGATTCCCCACAATTTGAGCTTATTTTTAAACAAGAATCATATTTTGAAAACCAGAAAAATGTGAGTTTCAATTTTAGATGTTTCCTTTCATTTTGATGTAACAAACAAAAAAATAGCAAGAAAAAAAAAAACTCTTACTCCTTGATTACTACATTAGCATATGGTGATACGTCGGTATATATGTATGTACTCCACATTGTATGCGTACTATTTTGTTTGTATTTTGGCAAGCTAAGAATAGTCCAATTTGGTCAGCTGAATGTTCCCGCATTGGCGAATGGATTCTCTAATAACATGCTTTGACTTTGACGACAATATATCTCAAAACCCTCATAATAACTTCAAATCTATAAAATATCCACAAATAGATAATGTGTAACATCATAGCTGAAATCGTCGACTGCATTATTTTACCAAGTGAATTGCTTTTAGTTGTTACGGAATGCAAAGCTTACTGCGACCAAATAATTCACTTGAATGACGGACGAGTTGATAGTTTAATTAAAATTCTGCTTCATGTAGATGTTGTTTTCTTTTATCTATAGCAGTCCTTACCTTCATCTCCTCTCTTTTGTGCTACTATATTGCGTGCAGAAATGTGCTCCAGCCACACCAATATGCAGATAATTTTATTTTTTGCATAATTGTAGGGGTTCACATAAATCTTCCCTCATATTTGATTCATTGATTGTGTCACCCGCTCACACTTCCTTTAATTTGTAGACGAAAATCACCATTTTGCCCGGATATGCAGCTAAAATTTTGCATAACGTCTATGCGAAAGTACTGCATCTCATGTTATCAGGGATTAGCTCATGGCGCAGATGATCGGAATATAAATGAATGCTCAATGTGATACCTGATTCTTTACTTTAAGGCTATAAAGAAAATAGTTACACCAACTGCAAGTAATATAAAGAAAATAGTTACACCACATAAAGAGGGAACACTTGCAGTGACTAGTAGTAGTACTAAGTACCCCCCATGTGATGAAGTTGTCTTACGAATCATAACGAGTTCTCTTAGTCTTACTTATATCTACTTGAATGCCTCTCATATTGAGAAATATCTACCATTCTGGGAATCAATAATCCTTCGAATTTTTTGAATGTTCTATTTCATTGTTGTCTATAGCCTCTAATTATCTGGGTACATAATTAATCAACGCAATAGGGGATATGTGCACATAGTCTGTTGGCATTCGAAAATGTGACATATCATTGTTTGTTAATTTAGACAATTATATTACTTTCCACAAGAATCTCTAATGTAAAAATTAATGGTAAGTTGGAGCACAATTTGCTTCACCAAGGGATCCTCACTAGTCGGCACCAGTCTGTTTTAGCAAATAGGGATTTCAAGAACACTTCTGGCTTAGATTTCCTTTGGTGGTTGAATCAACCTATACTATTCATGCCCCTAGTCCATAAGAACTCTTTGAACATGTATCACTGAAGTTACTCCAAAAAGTTGCAGTAAAAGTCTCCATCAGCAGAGTGGCAAAATTCACCATTACTGTCAACCTGCATCCGCATTGTGTCAATCTATCCTTTTAGCAGGCATGTGATGGAAAGCAAAGCACAGGACAAGGCAACATTTGCCCGGTATATTTACTCGAGGACAAAGACGAATTTCCCTCTACATTACTTTCAAAATGTGACGCATGAGTTTTCTTTTTTCAATGATTAAAGGATCCTTACATATTCTTAGAGAAGTGACCACTTGCTACAGCTAAACCTTGACAATGTCCCCCCTCCCCCCCAATCTATTACATACATCGCCATGTGTATGAACCATATTTCACATGATAAGAAGATCCACAAGGAAGGCACAGAATACCAGAATTATGCCCTACAATTGACTAGGATAAGTACCTTCAGCTAGCAATTCTAGCATTTCTTAGTGGCACGCAACTTTTAGTAAGGAACAGGCATGCTAGCTTCCGATGGACACGATTTCATGTCTACCAGGAGATCCAAGAGTGCTTGAGCAAGACGTAGGACCTTTGCTTTAGTAAGGAACAGGCACACGAACTGCTGATGGACCTGATTTCATGTCTACCAGTATGAGGTCGAGGAGTGCTTGAGCAACAGGACCTTCCTTTCCTGCAATTTAATTGATACACCAGAATCAATCAAATAATCTAGAGGCATCTTATGTTGATTGCATTGCTGCACTTGAAAAAGAACCTTAAGTAACCAATGTTATATCTAAGCATAAGATGCAAAAAACTCGGCTTTAGTTAGATGCACTCTGAACATGATCAGCAATCTTCAACAGAAAAAAGACAAACATAGAAACAGAGGCTGAAGAAGATCTACATTAATCAATATACATTTCTGGTAATGAAAAAAGCAAATTTTTCTTGGGAAGTAGAGTAAGTTCTTACCATTACCGATGACCTGATCATCCCACTGGATTATTGGACGGACTAAAACACCGCTGCCAATAAGCATCATCTCCTCAGCCTTTTTTCCTTCTTCTACAGTCACATCCCTCACACTTACTTTACGAATCTCACCCTTCTTCAACAGCTCCTGGGAAAGAATAAGAACCCTCTTGGCTGTGCAACCACTTAGTATTTTATCAAATCTAGGCATTAGGAGCTCTTTTTCCTTGGTGACAAAGGCCACATTCATATTTGGACCCTCACCAACAAATCCCTCAGAGTCCAGCCAGATAGAAGCAAAGCAACCCTTTTCCTCAGCTTCCATCTTGCATAAAGCATTCGGAAGGTAATTCACGCTCTTCATAGTGGCAAATATTGGTGGCTTTATCGGAATAGATGAAGTAATTACTTTGATGCCCTTGTAACTGGATGGGAACAGGCCTTGTATGACAACGGCGTATAGTGAAGATTGAGCACAACCAGATGGAGAGAGCTGAAAGTCACCGGGTCCTGCAGAAAGCCAATATCTCAAGGAGCCTCTCTGACACCTAGAAGCACTTACCGTCTGTATAAGTATGCTTCTTATGCCATCCCTATCGAAGGGTGGGTTTATTTTTGCACCTGACGCAGACCTCAGAAATCGATCAAGGTGCTGATCCAACTCGTAGAGATGACTGCACAGCAAAAACAAGTAAGAATGTGGAAGCTCTTTTCTTATTATTCACTCAAATTCACAAGTTATCAAGATGGTCCAACTTGTGTAGATGACTACACAACAGAGCAAGCAAGGTACTCCATCTCGTAGATGAATATGTTTTTGGACTCCTGACTACTAATTTTCTGAAAGGATAAGAAGAGACTTAAGTCACTAAACAAACTAATTTAGATTTATTGCTTTGGAACTTTGGTGTTGAATCATGCAACTGAATTGATACCATCAAACACAGTTGGTAGACAAGGCAAATCAGACTCCAAGAAAATCACATAACTTGAAAAAAAAATCCCAATTCATTGGTGGAGTGTGGATGTTTATGGAACCTGAACTTTACTAATCAAACACTCAAATTGACTCATCAAGATATATGCACAAACTTCATACTGCACAAATGAGCAAAAATCTTATTCACTGACATATTTATAAAATCGCTGAGGAAAATATAATTCTCTTACATTTATTTGATTATTTATAACTCATGTTTCCTCAAAAGCAGATGGACATGGTTATATTGATAGACATAAAGATCTTAGATTTTATTATCATACCCATCCACGATGGCTGCAGTGTCGAATACTCCATGCCCTCGATGTACCATGTGGTCATCCATGGGGATCACCATAGCTGCAGGGTCTATAGTGATTCCACCATATACACTAGAGTACATGGCCAAGAACTGTTCTTTTCCCTTATGAGCCCCTCTAAACAATCTTAAGCTTTCAATAACCTGTGATTTCGTAACATAAAGACGTTGTTAATATTCGAATTATAGTTATCAAAATTCATAACTTATACATCAGTCAACCAGCATTAGAACCAACTAACTTCAAAAACAGCATTGAATCATCAAGTACAAACTAATTCACTGAGCAACAACATAATTATGATCATCTTCTTCAAGTTCAAAGCTCGATTTTCAAGCTTGCAGCTCATGATAACCCACAAAACCATTGACAGTCCAAACTGGTGGAAGATAAAAATCTCAAGCATTTACATTATATAAAGGTGACAATCAACAAAAATGATGATAATGAATCAAACCTCTTCACATGATAAAAGTGGAACTTCGGAAGTTGTAGGTGAACCACCTGCCACATAAGAAAAGGGAAATCTTTACACTAAATCCCCAAATTCTGACAGAATATACTAAACTAATATATCAAAGACTTATCCTAGCAACAAAGAGAAAATTCCAACATGCAAGTTTATACCAGCTGCCCAATAACTCAAAACAGGTTTAAAACAAATTAAACCATGAATTAAGAGCACAACAGTCCTATAAAAAAAGATAACAATTTGGACTTACTGATCAAAGGTCCAGATTGATTGGAAAGCCTAACAACCCCAAGTCCATTTCTTGGAAATGAAAGATTTCTTGTAACTACAAAGTGGGGATAGTGTAGCTGTAGATGAAATGATTTGGTGTTAATTTGTTGGGTTTGTAAGTTGGGTTGTAAGGAAGTACTTATGAAAGCCATGATAGTCAGAGATTGAATGAAATGATATCAAAGTACATAGGAAAGTCAGGAACTCCCTCTTTGCTTCAGCAAATTGTCATTAGAAAATACATCATGTCAATGAAAATAACGACAAAACGGATAACAAACACATATCTGCTGTTCAAGTGTTTTAATAAAAAGTGCTCTTTATTAGCCTTGGGAAACTAGGAAGCAGAAATATCTTTGTTTACAACAAAAACATTTCAATGATCACACACCCAACTAAGAGCTGTTACAACAGTCGGATATACAACTTAAGTTCCTATATTTTTGGAGTGTAATCGTGCAACCGAATTGACTCTGTCAAGTCAGTAGTCAATTCAGTTGGTGAACTATATGTAGTGTGTAACTGTGTAATCATGCAACTGAAATGACTCCGCCAAGTACAGTTGGTAGACTTTCCATATGTAGAATTCGTTACTGTACATTTTCTGGCCAATTTATAAGGATGATGTGGGAGTTGTACACTATAGGTTCGATGAAAAAAATTCTTAGTTACTCATTTATATAGATAATCAACGTGCTAGATATTTTAACCGGTAAAAGACTCTATGGAAGCTCAAATTCATAGCTCGGTCACCTATTACATGCTAATTTGATGGAGGATGGTAAGTTGAGATCACGATCTGATACACTCATCCTTCGTAACAACCGAAATTCGTAAGCTACATGTACATATCAAGGGTGGTATGCCCATGAAATTCTCAATGCCCATGATTTTACAATTCCGATGACTTCAAAGGAATCGTCCAAAGTTGTTTGGTTGAAAATATGGAGTAACAAAAAAAAATTCCATTTATCTAGGGGTGGCTAAATAAGCAAATTTGAAATTTTGTAGATTTCCAATTCATGTGTTTTGTGCAAATCAAACAACTCATCACATCGGCAATTCCCTTAAATTTGGAATTCATGTGTTTTCAAATGTCTACCTAACAATTACTATATCTAACAAATGATGCCGATCTGAATCTTATCTATACCAAGTCGTAGTATATGGATAAAGATTATGATTTCTCTATCTAAAATCCAAACAACTTGCTAAAATATAGCAAAAATAAAGCGGATTTCATCCAAAGAACTACAAATCAAAGTTATGTCAAATCCGAAATTACTAATTCCAAACTCAATTGTTTCAAATCCAAAATTATCAAAGTCAAACCCGACCATTTAACATGTCGTTGAGGGTAAATTATTAAGTACTTCCAATAGCATGTATTTCCACCTTAATTTCTTATAAAAAAATTGACGTGGGAGCACATGCTCCGAGTGATGACACTAGTGATTTGAACAAGACTTTCTACGTAGCTTCCATATCACTTTCATCAAACATTCAACATTAACACATTCCAACTAATCAAACTCTTAATAATCATGATTAAACAATAATTAACCAATAATTAAATTCCACCAAAATATTTAATCAATTAACTAATTAAACCCCACCGAAAAAACATTCCAACTGTCACTATCCTACGACTACCCAACCGTACTCGTAAGACCGTCTCATCCAAGTTTCCGCTTAAGACCGTCTCATCCAAATTTTCGCGTAAGACCGTCTCATCCAATTATTCACGTAAGACCGTCTCATCCAAGTTCTTAAGACCGTCTCACCCAAGTTCTCGCGTAAGACCGTCTCACCCAAGTTTTCGCGTAAGACCGTCTCACCCAAGTTCTCGCGACTCAATCCCTCTCTCCTCCCGCCATTGTTACAGTCAACCCAAAGCTCTTCCCTCTCAACAATGGAAGTTCTCGGCGACGCGCTTCGGCAAGCATTCATGCCGAAAAGCGAGTACCAGAACCTCCGAGACGAGGAAAAGGCGTGGCGAAAGCTCCAGCGGCCAATTTGCAGTGTAATTGTATGCATGATCTCTCTATCAATCGTAATTTCTACTGTAATTAGTTTGAAGATAGTGTTTCCAGGTGATTCCGGTATCAGGCCTCTCTGTTACGGGGTTCGGCTTCAGCCGTTACCGATAAATGCGAGTTCTGGGCGGGGTGGTGATGCGGAGCCCATGGCCGGCGCGTTTTATCTCACGGATCAGGAGACTGTTGATTATTACTATATGGTGTTGTTTGTTCCATCTTTCGTCGTGTTTTTGGCGTCCCTTGTTTATCTTCTTGCAGGTTAGTTTAGTTTTGGTTTTGAATTGTATTGTAATGTGGTTGATTTTGGAATTTTGGTTGTTGTTTGGTGATTTGAGCTGAATAACGGATGAATTTCGCTTTTTGTGATGCGTTGTTGATTAATTTTGACTGTATAGGTGCTGCGCAGTTGTAATTTGAGTCAATTGTGGATGAATTTCGCTATTTGCGATGCGTTAGTGATTAGTGACTGTGTAGGTGCTGCGCAGTTGTAATTTGAGTCAATTGCGGATGAATTTCCCCTTTTGTGATGCGTTGTTGATTAGTTTTGACTGTGTAGGTGCTACGCCGTTGTGAATTGCGGATGAATTTTGCTGAACTTTTTGTTTTTTTTTTGTGATGCGTTGTTGATTGATTTGACTCCACATTTAAAGTGAGTAAATTGTGGATGAATTCGCTTAAATGTTGCGTTTTCGTGATGTATTGCCGATTTAGAGGTCTTTTCAACTGAATGTGGAGATAGCATACACTGCTGATGATAGTCATATAATACGTCGAAGTTTGGCAGTCATAGATATTGTCGAAGATCTTGGGAAATTATGAATCCAGTTGCTAGATTAAATATCATATTGACTTCTCAGTTCTGGTATGGATAGGATGATAATCATTTAGAATGAGTTACTAACTTAATTGTGCGGTACGAGGAATGAGATCCTAATGGCAAGAAGAATAAATGTTATGCTTGTCGTATACCATGGCTTTGATGATGAAAATATTAGTTCAGGCAAAGATGGTTGAGGAAGCTCCCTAGAGTCGATTTCTTATTTAAACTAGCCAGTTCAGATTTCTCATACATGTCATATAAGTTACTATTTATTCGGTTGAAGTTTGGGTGGACGTATAGAGAAATGCTTTTATGCGCGGTAGTGGACGTGTGCTTGGTGGCATCATGTTATATTAGTTGCGACTTGGGAGACTCTGATTTATGAGGGGACATTGGACAGTCAAAATAAGCATTTATTGTGGACGTGATTAGTACTCACATCAGTTTGAGGGTTTAGTATTGATCTTTGTCATTGTAGTATCGAGGAATAAATAATTGCACATATGAGTAATTTGCTCTTACAAATCTGTTGTAGACTGCTTGGCTTTTTTTTGTCATGGACCTATGGTGCAAAAGTGGCAAATTTTAAATCATGCGAGTCCTTTGCAATCGTAGATGAAATGCAGACTGAAGTATGAAAGAATTAAGGATAGTGATGAATACATAAATCTTGTAGAGGAACTGGGAAGTTATAGATCTTAACAGTATCGGTTTTCTACACGCTAAAAGAATGTGGAAAGCTGGAGTTTTATAGCCACTGCAATGAGTAGCAGATGTAATGATATTTCTGGAATGCAGAAATTTTGCCCCTGTGTGATCATTATATATTATTGGATGTGTAGTAGCTAATAGGATTCTGTTGAGAAAACAGTAAAGGTGGCATGAATAGAGAGGTTCAGGTAGTCTTGAGCTAGATGACTGTGTCATAGACTCAGAAGCTTAAATACCCGGATGCTTTGTGATTTTCTACAAAGTCACGTTATAATTCAAACTTTAGAGTATGCTTAAGTTTGTACACCATATTGGACGGGTGCTGTACTGTTGCCCGAGATCAGTTAGTATGCTAGTTGCTCAGGAAGGCGATAAATGTGAGACAAACCACACGACAATTTATCACATGCAGTATTGTGGAAATCTCTTGTAACATACCCCTTTGAGGGAATAGTATGGACGATTTGGTTTTGCATCTTCTTAAGATCTAAAGGAATTCAGAGGTGGCTACTCCCTTTTTCCTGTAATAATTGATAAGGGCTGGACTTCTTGAAGATCGAAGCACCAACTTGAAGATAATATGAGATCGAGTTTTGCATTTGGCCTTTGTATTGGGTTAGGTGCCAAAGTCTCTGTAGGAGTGTTATCCTACCCAGTAGCGGAGTTGCATATACCTGTATGGCGTTGTGTGACCCCATGCTGACAAGTGAATACATTTATTTAACTAGCTTAAAATACGCTTATAAAGCATGTTAATTTATGGAGTAGTGTCTTTGCTTGGCACTTTGCACTGTCGTCTTGAGTTCTAACCTTACTCGTTTTGTCAGCTCACATGTATTTCTACTTCATATATTTATTTATTTACTTGCATTACTGTTGATCCCGCACCAAAAGAAGCTGACGTGTCCTTTCATGAATACCAAATTGCCCCCTTCCCCCAACCATACACACTTGACGTCTTATTTCTCTACTTGTTGCATCACATTGTTATTTGTGATTTTGTTGGCATTGATAGCCTTTTTACGTTGCAGGGATTATGGTTGCTTACTCTGCGCCTCAAAGACATGGTTGCTTAAAGGTGGTTGAGAACAACTATTGTGCTTCAAAGAGGGGTACGTTATCTCTAGCTCTTTCCAATGAGGTCACATAATGGATGAACTCTTACATACTCGAATAATCCATGGTTTATGCCTATGATGAGATATCGAGGTTATTTGAGCAAGCTTTTACGTTGTAGGGGCTTCGAGGAAGTAATGCATAGGCCTTGTTTTCTTTTTCATGATGTTAGGACTTTGAGCTTTCTACCGTATTCTGTAGGCTTTTTGTGTGTGTGCCCGGGTGGGGGAGAGGGTTATAGAAGGTTCCCCATTCCAGTTGTTCTGGAGTCCCAAATACCTTGGTTTTTATTCATATTCAACTCCTGGGATGGCGGGCCAGTAGCACTTTGATTCTGGAGGTTTGCATTAGTTGCAAATGTATCTAAGTTTTTAATTTTCATAATTTACACTCTGAAACTGAATTGGCAATTATCCACCTAATTATTGTTAAAGCTGCAGTTGGATTGTTATCCACTTAATTATCCACTTAATTAGTGATTTTTTTCTCGAAAAGATGAAGAGGTTCTCATTGGTATAAATTCTAAACTTCGATGTCTGAAACTCAGTTGGAATGTTACTGTCTTCCGTGCTCAAAACATTTCAACACCATGATAACCCACTTCCTCCCAACTCCCAAGTCAGAAATGAATATTTGGCAAGGGGCCAAGGTACTAAATTAGATGTTTTACCTTTAATGTTTTCAAATTCTCTCATATTAAGTTATATGGAGAGCTGGCTACCGAAGTTTCTAGAGATGTTTGTGACAATATTTATTTATGTTATGTGTTTCTACTGATTGCAGGGGGAGTTCGCTGTCTTGCCATCCTTAATATGATATTTGCAATCATCTTTGGCCTTCTGGCCCTTTTTCTTGGTTCGAGTCTTCTCACACTAGGGAGCAGCTGCTCCTTGCCTTTGTTTTGGTGCTATGAGGTTGCCTCTTGGGGGCTGGTCATTCTTTATGGGGCTACTGCTATATTCCTGAGAAGGAAAGCTGCTGTAATTCTTGATGAAGGGAACTCCTCTGGAAGGAATCTTGGTCTGGAGATGTTGGAAGCAAATCCGTGGGAATTTTCACCAGATGTTGAGAGACGTGTCAACGAAGGATTTAAAACGTGGATGGGATCTTCCTTGTTATCCTCTGACGAAGAAGATGAGCCTGATCAGTATGAAGAAATTCCTCGTACCAGTACCAGCAGGCAAAGACTGTAAACGTGATCAGAACTACCTAACTGTAATTTTCTGGCAGCCTTTGGAGATTTGCGGCAATTTAGAGACCCTAGAGATTCATCCTTCACAGATGTCTTGACATCTGCTTCTGAATCTGATCTCCTCATATAGAGATACACATACTGGTGATTGCTGACAAGTATGTTCCTCCTGGTAGTCCGTCGATGTTGAATATAGTTTGAACCATAACATGCTAAACAGTTTCTCTGACCTTCTGAAGTATAAAATCGATGAAGAAAAGCCTGGATTGGTGCCCTGTTTGTTTGACAACTAGCATGTCGCGTCTGGATTTGGTTTCCCTCTCTTGTGAATCTGCACGAAATGTCAGCCTCTGTATGACATTAATTTTGTTGTGGTGGAACAGTTGTAAATTCCCTCTCTTCTATCTGATTACACATTGGCCAGTATGCTTAACTATTGATAGGCCCTTTTTTTTATTTAAGTGCATATAGTAGTTGTTTACTTGTTGTAGTGTGTAAGATGTCTCCCTTCAACTATTAGGTATGGCACATATAGTGTTTTTAATGCTCAAAATCACACAAAAATAACAAACACTAACAGTTACACATTGTATGTCATCTTTCAGGATTTAATTAGATGATGCTAATTAATCTCTCAAAAAAAAAAAAATAGATGATGCTAATTAAGTAATACTTATTAAATCCTAAAAGATGACATATAATGCTACTCGTGTTGTACTTAAGTAGCATGTAATTTATTTCGTAGTTATTTGATTCGATTTTTGTGGTGATCATCAATAATATGATTTTTAGTGCTTAGATGATGTTATTATTAGTGATTTTATTCTTTATTCATGAACATCACTTGAAAGACTCTAGTAGATATTCTAATTAATTTCTACGCGCGGGCAGAAATTGTGAGTATGGAGTATTATATACACTAATATAAGCAACATACATATAGTAAAATAGAGATATAGATCGATCAATGATCACTAAGATTAAGGTGAAGCGCAAATGTTAAAGCGTTGCAAGAGAAATATGGATGAAAATTGCACTTTTGAAATATAATGGAAAAAAATCAGTCGCATAAGCAAATATCCGTTCCGTTAGCAATCTCTAACAACTAATTCATTGGTAGTTCATACCCTTAAATCAGGTCAAGTACTTTGATTATTTTCAAAAGGTATTTAGATGTTAAAATTTATTTCTTATATCCACGAACGGGATTTCATTCCCTTTAATCCGTTTAGGGTAAAGAGTACCAATGTAATATACCATCACCACGTGTGCGGTAATATTGTACCTGTCATGGTTGGAGTGGGGCAGGTGGGCGCTATCCTTCGGTGATTGGTGGAAAAATTCTGGTTAAAGTCTTAATCTATGAGTATTGGTAGTAGTATGCATGAGTATGTAAGATATTTACATAGGGTGGGTGGTAGAAATAGAATATGTAGGTGGATACATGGTCATGGATAGCGTTATATCCTCGATCGTCTCGCCGCATTGACATCCCTAAAAGAGTTGTTTCGATTATAGTATTTTATGCGGGGTTTATTCTCTAGTAGGTGTCTTTAGTTTGTACAAGTGTTTTGTTTCAAGGTTTACAAGTGTTCTAAGTTATATTTTATGGCGGGTACAACATTCTACACTCATAATCGCCTATCTTCACTAAAGTGCTACCCATACCCATCTCAGTTGAAACGGGTGCGGTAATTCAAGGTTGCCGACCCATTAACATCCTTATAAATACGAGGAATGATTGGCCGATTGCAGCTATTGGAGGAGCCCTCAGGAAAAAAAAATATTTTTTTTTATCACAGTAACCTATGGTTTTACACTAGTGGACATGTTTACCCTTTCTTTTCAAAAATCAAATTACAGTAATGCCCCGTGAAAAAGTGGGGCCCTCCAATAGCACCCAATAGTTCTAATTGGAAGATCACTTCTCCTTCCGCACTCACTTATACTTTCCACATGAAAACACTCGAACCAAACCCGAACCCAAATACCCGCTCCACCACGCACCCATGGCGGCGGGTACAACATTCTACACTCATACCCCCCTTCCCCACTAAAGTGCTACTCATACCTATCTCAGTTCGGACAAGTCCGGTACGGTACCCAACCGTGCCCGCCCCATTGACATCCCTACACCCTTTCCCCACTCACGGCCAAATTGTCAAAATGGTTAAAAAAAAAAGATCTCAAACGAATACTTGGTAATAAAGCTAGCACATGCGACAAAAAAGAAAAAAAAATGACTCTGACGACAATCTTACCAAAAAAACCCACATTTTTTGCCTTAAATCATGCGCGTGACGTACACGAGACAAATAACGTCTAAAAACTTCTCAAAAACTCAAAAAAATCCTGAAATTCCCCTAAAAAAATTATAGAAAAATTTAGAAAAGTCATAAAAACCTTTAAAAATACCTAACTTCCCCCAACTACCCTTCATTTTAAGGAGACTCCTCTCCTTCCTCAACCCCTTCACCCCCCACCCCTCCACCTCCCACCTACACCCCACCCCACCCTTTGAACGGTCGGCCACTCCAACACCACCCCGTGAACGGCCGGAGCAACCAGCGCCGCTTCCCATAAAAGATAACATTTCCAACTAAGGAAATCCATTCCATGATAACACCCTTAGAACAATAAAAATTGACCAAATTTTCATACAACAAACAACAATGTAGCTCAAGATTGTCGATCATCTCCAACACCAAACACCCATGTCCATTACTCCTCCCCTTCAAGCTCGACCTCAGATCATACTCCTCATCACCATCACCACCAACATCACTCTCTCTCTCTCTCTCTCTCTCTCTCCTCCAATAAAGTCCCCACCTTTGAGGTGGCCACCCAAGTCGGGGCGACATGGTTGGAGTCGCTGGGGAAGACACAGCCCATGATAGGATTTGGAGCTGAAGGGGGAGGAGGAAGGTGGGTATTGGAGGTGTAGTCCACCTTGAGATGGGTTTTGGTGGAGGAGGAGAGTGAGAGTTTTTCCGGGGATTATGGGGGGCTTTTAAGGATCAACACCATGATGATAGTTGTTTTGTTGGTGGTTTTAAGTGGGATTTGGGGGGTGAAAAA
>CAAKMY010073411.1:228-27225 GCA_901111285.1 Corrigiola litoralis | reverse complement strand
AGAAAAGAAGGAGGTTCGGGTCAAATCATGGTTAGGAGTATAGGTTCGGGGTCAAATGGACTGTTTTGGGAATAAATGAGCCAAAGTTCGGCTTATTGTGGGATTACGCATAGGTGGGATTATTGTAGGAATACCGCCCAAAGTTGGGATTATTGCCATTAATTTTTCCTTTTTTTTTTTTCTTAAATAGCAGTTTTTTCGGTCCATTTGGTCCGGAACGAAATTTTACGGTCTTGGACCGGACCGAAATGTGAACTTCACTTGATCAGAGAGTGGTAACAGATATGTGATGTAGATTTCATTATAATACAGAAAAGAGTCATCAGTCATCATTTTCTTCCTTCTAATTCCTTCACCTCAAGGCTAGTTTTGAACGCTGCGCAACATCATCTTTTATCAACTCTACCCTTATTGTAGGCTTATACCTGGGTCTACATTAAACAACTCGTATTTCAGATGGACTTTTTTTGGTCACTATTTTGTAGACTGTTTCAGCTAGCAGATTAGTTACTTATATTGATTGGAAGCTTGAACCTTTATATATGCAATGGCTGTCTGTCCTGCAGCACATTCCCAAAGGGTGGCTGTGGCTCTACTATGCATGTCCAACTTCTTGGACTCTTCGAGGTCTTCTCTCTTCACAGTATGGCGATGTACATGACAAAATCACAGTATTTGGCGAAACCAAGACAATTGCCGCCTTCACAGAAGACTACTTTGGTTTTCATCACGATTCACTGGGTCTTGTCGCCGCTGTCTTAGCTGTCTTTCCCCTGACTTTTGCATGTCTTTTTGCATTTTTCATCGGGAGACTCAACTTCCAGAAGAGATGATTGGAGCTGCCCGATGGATAACTTGAGAGGTTTTGGTTACCAGACTGATTCGGTTGACTATTGTTGTTGCATAATCAAGTAGATAACGAGTTATATTACAGAATCTTGGCATCTCAAGTAAGAATTCAGATATTATTCTGGATAGCCTGGAAGCGAGAGGTCATAAGATGTCTACATGCATATTCTTCACAAGTAAAAATGGTGTAATATATACTTGATATAAGTGTCATGGCACAATCTATACCATTCTCCCGGGAGCATGTGGTCCCACCTAGATTTCTTGTACCTTTTGTCGTTTATTCTTGTATCTTCTCGGAAAAGGTACAAGAAAAAAATTAAAAGGTACAAGAAATATAGGGTGGGAGCACATGCTCCCGGGAGCACCTAATAATTTGCCGCGTCATGGATCATTACTTTGATAAAGATTACTTCGCATATGGGGGTGCATTGGCAAGATTTCCGTGCGGTCTGGTTGCGTGTTATCAATTGGACCTATTGCAGCGGACCCGGTGATTGGCAGCAAGTTAAATCTTTTACAGTTGTTTTTCGTGTATATTAGCTAGTTAATGTTTATCTCTATGTATTTCTAACTAGAATACGACTCTAATGTAACTTCTAATCCATTATAGGCTAGTAATTGACTACTAACCATCAACTTCATTTCACTACTAATTCTGAGTTGCAATTGACTTTAGTGAATCAAGACGAACATGTGGTTCGATTTTAATCAAATTCAACAATTTATAAGTCTAAGTTGTTGTAAATACCTTTCCTTTTCCCTATTACTGCACATTAAACACAATCAAACACAACCAATTACACTTTTCCAACAACTGCAAACAAAATTGTTACTTGACGCACAAGTTCCACTTTAAGCTTCCGCGCGTTCGTAGCAATACCGGCTCTAATAGATGGTTCATTTGTTGAAGTGTTACTTTTACGACAAAAACTTCAATGAGACAATCTCACCAATCTTTTGGTGAAACGACCTACAAAATGATTTATTTACCCTTCATTAAAGTACTTGAAATTACCAATTTACCCCTCCATCACAGCTGCCGGCCATTTTTCGCCGACGTCATCTTCAATAAAGATGAGGTTATAAATGAAATTACTTGTAAAGTCAAATTTACTAAATATAAATAGCGGGTAAATTTGCTCAGTTTTTATTAACAGCATCAAGCTTAAGAAATTTTGGCAGGCACGTCTTACAGTATCATTCTATTATTGTTAGTTACAATTTCGTACTCAGTACTTACCAAGTTTGTTGGTAGTTGTGACTGTTATTCTTTTGCTGAACATCTTAAAATTCCCACATGTTGTGTGTATTTTTCTGGGAGTTTGGTGATGTCTCCTGTAAAATAATTGTATATTTGTGTTGATTGCCATTTGCCAACGTAGTAGTGTTTGGTGTTAAGTCTATTTTCAGCATATTCAACTCCAGAATGTATAATTCAACTCTGCAGAATATATTGCATTCATGACTTTTAGTCATTCAATTTGTTTGTTTTAGCATAGTGTATTGAACCATCTAGAAGCAATAGTTTTCCTGCTCTTTTGCTGGGGATTATTTATGTGGTGTTTGTCTTATTTATTTAGGTTCCGTTTGGTTTAAAGGAAAATATGGTATGTGCAAAGTATTATAGTCTGACCATCATGGGCGGCTCAGTTGGTGAGAGGTCCCCTTTCTATATTATTGGTCTCAAGTTCGAGCCAGAGTAGCAATTTTAATTACATTTGCCTTGAGTTTGAGTAAGAGGTAGCTTATGGGTTCCTTGTGGTAAGAGTGAGAGGAACTCCCCGCAATTCATCTTTAGCCGTCTGACCTCCCTGTGTCCCTTTGTCAGCTAGGGTCAGGGTCATGGCAGGGGGTTTGCCATGCACACCCTAAGGGTAACGTCTGTGGATTCCCACGTCTAAAAAACAAAAGTGGTAGAGCCTTAGAGATTAATGAGAGGACATAAACATTCAAGTTAGGGGGAGAGTTGGGTGAATAGGTGAAACTATGTTATTTCATGTGTGGAGAAGGGAAATGAGATGAGGGGTTGGAAATTGTTTTCAATTGTGGATGTATCTTGGATATGCATGCACAATTAAGTATACATTCTAGGAAATGATTTCCAGTTAGGTTAGGGGAAGTTGGTGGCATTTGATTTAGATTGTAGGCTCGGATACCGGATGATTATTTCAATGTTTGGACGGAAAACCCGATTTTGTTTTGTTTTCTAAGCAGGGGGGTTTATTTGGAGACATAAGGGGAGAAATGATTTGTCAATAGGGGCAATGATGTAGATGCCAATAGGTTCGAAACCTATGCCTTTACTATAACCCCCGAAAACTTTTTTTACCAATTAAGCTAGTTGAAATACGTACCAAAGGAAGGTGGTGGCCTTGTGTTATGTACATTCTCTATCTCCCCTTTCTCTATTTCATGTGTTTGGATCTGTTAAATATGTGTTAGATGGGTATACATGGACTTTTTCCTAAATATCCCTATGATAAATTGGTGTTGAGTACTTTATTGCAACAGGGTGCTAAATCTCAGAAAACTTGGTGCCTACCTACCTGACTGTTATAGCTTTAATTTATGGTATATTCAGCAGCATGATGAGAGGCTCTATTGGCATTTACTGAATGTGTAGTAAAATGCATCATTGACCTATAATTTAAGTTTAGTTGAGTTGTTAAGTACAGACTTCGTGTTATTTTTTAAATTGTTTTTTGTAATTTACACCCTGTTGTCCTTGACTTTGACTTCTTTTATTATGTGCTTTGTACATATATTTGTTATCAAATGTTTTATGTAACGTTGTTAATTTCTTGGACAAACAGAATCCGAGCAGAGTAATTTGTTATTAACTCAGAAACTATTGTAATCATGCAACTTCTTGTTAATTGTTTTGATTGTGGACGAACCGGCAATTTAGCTCTTTTAGTCTTTATATACCCAATATATTGACCTTTTTGCTTAGTCATATCTGTCGTTGCCCTGAATTGCATGATAAAATATTTGAGGGAGTTGGAACGTTAATCTTGCTAAGATAGTTGATAGTAAGTTGCTCCTGGAAATACAACCTGTGGTCTGTTCTTCTTGTTAAACATGGTGCCTCTGAATTCGTAGGATTGTCAATACATGATTATTCATTTCGAAAAGGTCAATTTGGGAACTAATGGACTGTTACTTATGTTTCTCTTGGATAGTTCAATCCTTTATTTGGACAAAAATCTCCAGTGTTTTAGCAGAAGTAGCATTTTCACTGTATTGATCTTAATGCTCTTCTTTTACCTTTAAAGCATTTAAAATAATGTTGCTCCCAACATATGTTCATTGGGATAGAAACTAACTATGCCTGATTGCGCAGCACTGCCGCAGCATCTGTTGCTTGTCAGTGTTGCCAAATTATAAGCAAATTTACGTCTAAGAAGGTCTTTGCAGTACAAGTTAATGTCCATTCTTGTAGATTTGCGCATGTAGCTCATGATCTAGAGTCTGATTTTTAAATGATTGAAGATGAATTAATCAATCAAGTATTTTCGAAAGTCTCTCTCATGTTGGATTGAAAATCCGTTTGTCTTATCCATATATATGTTTTTAATTTCCTGGGTTCCTTTGACTGGAGAAGTACTTCTTGGTCAGAAGTGAAGTGATTTGCTTACATCATGCTTACTCTTGTGCTCTTAACAACATGCGGGTAATCTTATTTCACATTGCATGTCAGTCTTATATGTCATAGGTGTCTATATCTAGCTTTTATTCATGAGAAGTCAAACTCTACTCCTGATGGATAATACTATATTTGTCAAGAGCAGATAGTGAAGCTTTCTTGATGTCCGCATCCCTTCTGCCTTGTATTTATCAGAGGACTCTGACGCTGTAGCCTGCATCTGCCACATTCTCTTTGCATGTTTATTAGGAGATCTTGGCATTGAAAATGACTATATAAATCCCTTTTTTACCCTTGTTGCACCTTTGCACCTTTGAACTTCTTGTACTTATATACTATGGCTCAATCGATTGGTACAGATGATGTTAGGTCTCTGCAATCTGAGTTGGCTGAGTTAGGGAGAAGCTCAAGGTTATCGTTCCGGACAAACAGCTCCAGTTTTAGAAGAGATGTGTCTTTGGGCTCTTCAAGGTATGTGCTTGATGAGGAGCTTATTGAAGAATGGGCGAAAATTGAAAGATTGCCTACCTATCAAAAGTCAAGGGTGTTTCTGTTTGATGAATACGATGATGGTAACAAGGTTAATGTTAATGGAAAGCGGATGATTGATGCCTCCATGCTTGGACCACTAGAGCGACATCTTTTCATGGAGAAGCTCATCAAACAGATTGAACAAGATAACCTTCGGCTCCTGCAGAAACTTAGGACAAGAATTGACAAGTAAGTAATACTGGTCTTTGGTTATGTCATTTGCAGAACAGTTAAGATTTTGTAACGCCGCTCTTTGTCGGTACCAAGCAAATTATGGTACTTACTGAGCTGAGTTGATTACTTAACCTTTGCCATTCCTCTCTTGTATAGAGTTGGTTTAAAATTTCCTGCAGTCAAGGTGAAGTTTAAAAATCTGTTTGTGGATGCTAAGTGCAAGGTTGTTGATGGCAAGCCCCTCCCAACTGTTTGGAACAGTATAAAAAGCAGCTTCTCCGTATGTATGCACAGTTATTTTAAGTTGTAATACTACTTCTTTCATAAGTTGCTGCTCCTAGCTGTTACTGGTTTTCTGGATGTTGTTCATCCATCGGACTATGTCATTAGCCAGTCATACCCATGGCATGGCTTGATAGACTTGCTGATGAACTGTACTCTGAATGGTCAACTTGTTACATTTTCTTATGCTACAGGCCATTCCGAAGTTACTGGGATCCCAGATGCAAGAAGCAAAACTAAGCATTATTACAGATGTCAGTGGAATAATCAAGCCTGGAAGGTCAGTAAAGAAATGATCTGAGTTTGGCCTTTGCGTTTACTCCAACACCCCTTTATCTTTAGATGAAGAAGTTGAAAGTTTTGAAAAAGATAGTTTTTATGATCTTCTAGGATTGCATCACTTGGTGCAGGACTGTATGATTCTGTTTTATGAGTTCTATCCTAGATTTTGTCTCTCAAAAATTTAAGCCACTATGTCCTACATTCCCTATATATATGAACTTAAATTTGATTAATTCGTAAACCAAAAGGCAATCATGGTTCAGGGCTTGACTAGAATAAAGATGAGCCCATCCGTAGTATGGTATGGTATCTACTTTTTGGTCTTCAAAATATGTGCAGTATTACTTGCATGTCTAAGTCGTATGTTTTCTGACCTAATTACATTGTAAGATCCTGATTCTGCTAACAACATGTTGTTATCCGGCTTTACAGTACTGTAAACGTTTACTAATGCTTTGAGACTCTTATTTCTTTATTACATTATCATGCTTCCTGCCGCACTGCTAGTCTCTCTCTAATACGTAAATTTTGTAAAAGACACTGCTTCTGCTGCATGTCCATTATAATATTTGTAAAAGTTTTTTTTTTTTAATTTTAAAAAATCTCTATTCTACTTTAGCTTGTACCACATGAAGTATACACAGAAAAGAGGGGAGGATAATGAAAACAGAAGATTAACACTGGGTAAATAACTGGAATTGAGCTCAAGTAACTAAAGTTGACTTGTAGAATCTATATACTCCGTATTAGGTATCCAATACGAGTCTTAGAGTATTCTTTTCTCTTTGTTTTTCTATATCTAATAAACTCTAGGACAAGAAATTGAAGAGCACATAAAAATGTATTTGGACTTAGTGTTTGAGATAACACAGTGAATTCACAAAAGAGGAAGGGAGAAGGGGACATATGCATAAATGCATCTGGTGATACTATCTGTACTCCAGTCTAAGAGAAAGGAATTTTACATTCGGACTGCAGCATGAGTCCCAGAAATATTATCGAATGCTTAACCTGTCTTTTCTGCTGGTGATTGCTGACCAACTTTGGGACGAATAATAGAATGAAAACGGGTTCCATTTGGGGAAAATCGTGTATCTTGTTCTGTGTGCCCAGTTACTAATGAATTTTGTAGAACTAATTATAATTGAGCTTGTTCATGGACGGCCACTTGGGACTTGGGAGGGTAACCATTATGGTTTTCTCTAATGCATATGGCCTGGCGCTGCTCTTGTCCGTATATTTGGATTATGTGCTGGAGTAATAGGGATTGTCAAATTTGTTACTTCAATGTTATTTGATGTGACTTGTCCCCTATTCTCTGGGGCTGATTGACATTTAGTAGGAGCAATAGGTCTGTGTTCAGTAGTTCAGCATTAGACTTCCTTCGTTTGTCTTTTTGGGGATCGGGTGAGAGCAGAGAGGGGAAGTTGCTTAGAAAGCATGCAGGGTTGCTACATTCTGGTGGATTGGACTGAAAGGATTTCTCGCATTTTCTCTATAATTTGTCATTCTTTGGAATACATGAATACTAATAGATGTACATGATCTTTGATTATTATTATGCTCAACCTTAGTCAATATTTAGTATCTAGAATATCTTTGTAAATTTTGGGAGGGTAGTCTATTAAGTCTCTCCATGGGCCGAGGCTAATGGTACTTCTAAGGGAATAGGCCCTCTGGTAACTTCTTAGAGAAATCTCCCTCCAAATGAAATTTCTACCAAAAAAAAAAAGATCTCACTAGAAATGCTTGGGATAGCATTGATTGTTGATAGAATTAACAAGTTATCACATTGCAATGAATTGCATTGAGCTTTGGGGGGCCTAAACTGTGATCAGTCATTTTCTTAAAGATTCTAGTTTTGCGATGATGATAGAACTTCTAAGGTAATGTGATCGCTAATATCGAGTCCTGCTTGGTTTCTGCCAGATGTTCTGTGAAGTGCAGGTGTTTCTGGTGTCTATGCGTTTTAAATCCTAATATCCATATGTTGCCCACTGCATCAGATGCCCTTTTTCCCGGGGTGGGGGTGGGGGAAGGCATTGGGCTGGGGTTATTGGGGATGTTGGCGGCTAATGCAGAACAGTAAAGCTCCAGTACCAAAATGTAGAAGTTTGAAAAAACTGATAAAATTATCCGAGGATGTAACATATAGTTGATTTAACCACAGCCTGCTGACCTGAAAATTGGAAAGTGCCATTTATGAAATTAGTGTATCTTGCAGGATGACTCTGCTACTTGGTCCTCCTGGATGTGGAAAGACTTCCCTTTTGTTGACACTTTCAGGGAATCTGGACAGATCTCTACAGGTTTTTAACTACTATTGAGCCATTCCTTTCTCTTATACGCTTTCACAATACCCCTCACTTGCAATTGTATTGTTGGGTCTGCTTCTGGAAGATTCAACTCAAATCTTTTACTTGACTAAACAGAGAAATATTATCAGGTGTCCACTGTCACTTATGGAAATGCATTTTATTTCCAAATGTAGATTTCTGATAGGGGCTTAGTGGGTAAACATCATGTATAAACATGGCAATTTGATGTTGCATCCTCATACTCCAAGTCCACCTTTCTATTTCTTATAATTGCAGCTTAAAGGGGACGTTGAATACAATGGGTGGAAACTAGAACAATTTGTACCACAAAAAACATCTGCGTATATAAGCCAGCATGATTTGCACATTCCTGAAATGACTGTGAGGGAGACTATTGATTTTTCAGCTCGTTGTCAGGGTGTTGGAAGTCGAGCAGGTAATAGTGTTTCAGTAATGAACTATTGTTTTCCTGCATGATTAATTATCATGTCCCAAGTATTGAAATAAATGATGTTGCCTCTTTAAGACATGATGATTGAGGTCTGTAGAAGGGAGAAGCAGGAAGGAATTATTCCAGATCCTGATATAGATGCATACATGAAGGTATTGCAGCATCAGTTCTGCTATCTTTTGTAACTATTTTTTGCAAATTTGATGCTTTTCACGATGGTAGAGTTCTCAATTTTTTTTCATTCTCATAATGCAGCTTTATGTCTGTTTAATAATTGTCATAATTGAGACTCATAATTTGGATTAACAGGCAATATCTGTTGAAGGACTAAAGAGCTCTTTGCAGACAGACTACATATTGAGAGTAACTCATTGAACAAACCTACCTCTTATTTAATTTCTGCACTTCTGGTGGATTAACGGCTTGAACCACCAGTTATTCACCTGCCATCTGTTTCATGCAGATACTTGGACTTGATGTCTGCTCTGACACAATGGTGGGAGATGTTATGAGACGAGGTATCTCAGGTGGTCAAAAGAAAAGATTGACTACAGGTGCATCAGAATAATCATGCCAAATTCAAACTCGAATAAGAAATACCAATAATGAGGACTCATAATTTGATGGCTTGTGCAGGTGAAATGATTGTTGGACCAGCAAAGGCCTTGTTCATGGATGAGATAACGAATGGCTTGGACAGTTCCACAGCATTTCAGATTGTTTCATGTATACAACAGCTGGTCCATATAACAGATGCTACTGCACTGATCGCCCTTCTTCAGCCAGCAGCAGAAACCTTTGATCTCTTTGACGATGTCATCTTGATGGCAGAAGGAAAGATTGTTTATCATGGATCACGTGATCTTATTTTGGAATTCTTTGAGAACTGTGGTTTTAGGTGTCCACAGAGGAAGGGAGTAGCTGATTTTCTTCAGGAGGTGATAGTTGCCAGTATTTAGTTATGTACTGTCTCCCCCCCCCCCCCTCCCAGGTAACATTAACGCTTCTTAAGTTAGTTTCCTGTTTTTGTACAGGTTATTTCAAGAAAAGATCAATCGCAGTACTGGAATCGTGAAGAACCTTATAGCTATATCTCTGTAGATGCTTTCTGTGAGAAATTTAGGGCTTCTCCCACTGGAAGAAAACTTTATGAGGAGATCTCACAGCCACATGTTGAGATACAGGCTGATGACAATGCTGTCTCGTTCTGCAAGTTTTCTCTACCAATGTGGGAACTCTTCAAAGCTTGTTTTTCTAGGGAATTCCTTCTGATGAAGAGAAACTCTTTCATATATATTTTCAAAAGTACTCAGGTTGCTTGCAATATTCCTTTTTTGCTTTATATATTTAGCAATTATGTTCCTGTATTGTTTGTTACTTTGGTGCTCCTTACCTTATGAGCAATTATGTTCAATTAGTTAATCCTGAATTCTCACTGCTCCAGATTGTCCTTATGGCTCTGATAACAATGACTGTATATTGGCATACACGGATGCACATTGACATTCTTCATGCAAATTACTATTTGGGTGCTCTGTTCTATGGTCTTATCTTGCTTCTTGTTGATGGAATTCCAGAGGTCTCAATGACCATCATGAGACTTCCTGTTTTCTTCAAACAGAGAGACCTCTATTTCTATCCTGCTTGGGCCTATGCAATCCCAGCCACTATTTTAAAGATCCCTCTCTCGTTATTGCTTGCTGTTGTTTGGACATCACTTACCTACTATACCATTGGCTATGCTCCAGAAGTTGGAAGGTGAGTTGTATAGTACTTTGATGTGCGGAGTTTCTATCTCAGTACTTTATATCCTCTATGAAACCAGTTATTTTGATTGCAGAGTTTCTATCTTTGCAGACTTCGGTGTAGGTTGTATTTTTGTCATAGCATAGCATTTTAGCCAACACATTTAGGTGAAATACATCTGTTAGGACTGCTTACGTTTCCTGTCAATGAGAAGATTCGTTCTTGTGCATTTGTGATGGTTGATTGCAGCTTTATGAAAATAGAAGCCAGGGGACTCTAAGGAATACATTTAATTGAAATCTGATAATGATATTTTAAATTGAAGTAAAATGGATCATTTGCTGTGTGTTACAGGTTCTTTCGGCAAGTCCTCCTATATTCTGGTGTGCACTTGACGTCAATAACCTTGTTCCGGTTCTTGGCATCTGTGTTCCAAACCATAGTTGCTTCCGAATTTGCTGCCATGCTCCTGATACTATTTGCCTTCATATTTAGCGGATTTGTAATCCCGCAATGTAAGTCTATTAGAAAAAATGTTATCATTGGAGGTTCTCTTCGTTGGATTATCTGATCATCTTATACTGACCTCCTATGTGTCTGCTTGCAGCATTTATGCCAGTTTGGTTGAAATGGGGGTTTTGGGTTGCACCACTTACATATGGGGAGATAGGGCTCTCTGTTAACGAATTTGCTGCTCCAAGATGGCAGAAGGTAAGCAATTTCTGACAATGGAAAGCATTACAATCATGATGACATTTGTACGTTCAGACTGTTGGTGTTGACCTTATGATGTAATGATTTTTCAAAGTATATTTTTGAGAACTTGCTGTAAGATAACTTACCATGTTCTTGATAGTTATTTGCTTGCCTAAATCTTTAGACTTTGGATCTTTCTGTTACCTTTAAAAGATTGCTAGTGTACTGTTCCCTGAAAGCTGTGTAAATATGGTTTTGAGTGATTCACTGGATCTCATTCTTGTCTGTAGATGCTGCCCTCAAACTCAACAATAGGCGCACAAGTTCTTCAATCACGTGGACTACTGTTTGATGGTTACTTTGTCTGGGTTGCATTTGGTGCTCTTTTTGGATTTTTCATGCTTTTCTCCATAGGGTATACGTTAGCGTTAACTTTCTTAAAGGGTAAGACCATATTACAATATAATTTCTTCAAGGAAGAAGATCTCTGTCATTACTGATTTTGCCTCTTTCATGTTATGTTTATAGCTCCCGGATCAGCTGTGGCTATTATCTCCCGGAAAAAGCTTTCTCAATTAGAAGGACAGGGTGTTTCAAGTTGCGACGACAAAGACCTTAATGCGAACATTCACCAAAGTAGTTTTGAACCTGATAAAGGTTATATGGTTTGCTTCAATTTTCTTGCTTCTTTCTTATCTTGCTTCACGACCTAAATGCTGTCCACAAGTTACCCATTCATTCTAAAATGTTAGTAATCATGGCAGGTAATATTGTTTTGCCTTTTCAACCCCTGTCTGTAGCTTTTCACAATGTGCAATACTACATCGACACCCCCACGGTAATCTTAAAACCCGATTTCCAGGGCATTGTGTCCGTTAGGCAAAAAGTTTTTTAGAAGCATGTACATGTGACATATTTTCTCTAATACTCAGGAAATGAGAGAACAAGGGTCCACTGAGAAGAAACTCCAACTTCTCACTGATATCACAGGCACTTTTAGGCCTGGTGTTCTTACGGCCCTGATGGGTGTCAGCGGGGCTGGGAAAACGACTCTTTTGGATGTTCTTGCTGGAAGGAAAACTAGTGGTGCCATTGATGGTGAAATTCGGATTGGAGGGTATCCTAAAGTTCAGGAGACTTTTGCCCGAGTATCTGGTTATTGTGAACAAAGTGACATACATTCTCCACAGATTACTGTAGAAGAATCACTGGTTTTCTCTGCTTGGCTTCGGCTTCCTGATAATATTGATTCAAGCACCAAAACTGTATGAACTGTTAACGGTGAAGTTCCAATTTATTTTCCAACTGATCTGTTAGGTAGCAGTGCTGATCCATGTTTAATTTGTTTCAGAAATTTGTCAACGAAGTTCTTGAAACTATTGAGCTGAACGATATTAGAGATGCTTTAGTTGGTTTACCTGGTGTCAGTGGTCTGTCAACTGAGCAACGAAAGCGGCTCACTATTGCTGTTGAACTTGTGGCCAACCCATCAATTATATTCATGGATGAGCCCACAACAGGTTTGGATGCTAGAGCAGCTGCCATTGTCATGCGAGCTGTAAAGAATGTAGTTATAACCGGTAGAACAGTTGTTTGCACCATTCATCAACCTAGTATTGACATATTTGAAGCATTTGATGAGGTAAGAAGATAGTATTGATCTATTATCTTGAATTTGATATATACCGCATTTAGTGAATTATTGATGAGAAAATAGAAGGAACAGTATGAGGCAAAGCTCAAGCTGTGATAAGAAAGATGGTCGCCCATTCATGTTAAGGTCCAATGGTCCATAATCATATGACTCTGAGCATTCTCCCTTCTTGGGTTCTAATAAATTCGTTACTCAAGAATTAGCCAGGTATACTCAAGAATTAGCCAGGTATATTGTGTTGTCTATAGCTTTTACTTGATAGAAACTACAACATCACATCATGTTACCTCATTGTCTTCAAAGAGTCTCCTGCACAAGCGGGATAGAAGAGGAAAGGGGGGGGGGGGTATACGCAGCCTTACTCCTGTAATATCCATTAAAGAGAGGTTGTTTCCAAATGACCCGTGGGATGAAATGCTATAAAACTATGTTATTATGTCTCGGTTATTTCTACTTTGCTTAGCATTATATTTTGGGTGGATTATGATAATTGCTTTACTGCAGTTGGTACTTTTAAAACCTGGCGGACGCATTATCTATTCTGGACCTTTAGGCCAGCATTCAAGCAGAGTTATCGAGTATTTTCAGGTTAGGTTACTTTCTTTTGCTGTATCAGTTTCCTGGTTATGTCTACTGCCTGTAGATCCTTTCTGTGACAGCCATTTTTCCTTTTTTTTTTTCCACAGAACATACCTGGTGTGCAAAAGATTAGAGATAATTATAATCCTGCGACATGGATATTAGAGATCACTTCTACATCAGCTGAAATTGAAATCGGCGTCGATTTTGCTCAAGTTTACCGTAACTCTGTTCTATGCCGGTAAAGTGCTGTTACCTTCAGTTCCTATATAGTTTATGTAGTCTTCGTTCAAAATTATGCAGATTGTGCAGATCACCATAGATTAGAATTTGTTTTCCTTGAAATGAAATTAATTTGTTGTCGGTTAGATTCATCCTCAAAGGGTAATTCACTGAAATATAATAGAAGCAGGGGATCGTCACACCACGAGCAACAACACCAAAAACCACAAGAACAGAAAGCAAAGACCAGCCAAGACTGTTAATCACAGCATTAGCTTGAACTTAGACCTGGCACTGAAAACTCCTGGAAATCTTCTATAAGTTCTCTGCTGCTTTGTAAGAAGAATATTATTTCTCTCCTTCACATAATTGATCCTCTTCAGACGAACAGAGTTTCCAAGACCTGTCAAAAACAATGCCTAAGACAACAGCATCACATACCCCAGTGATATAAGGTGGCTCTCGCCCAAGCGGGGCAAGGGATGATGCACGCAGCCCTATATTTTCAGAAACAACACTTTCCAATCGATCCTTGAGCTGGAGTGCACATATTATTTTGCTACTTCGCAATAAAAAGAAGTGCAAAGGGTCGTATGAGCCATCCTGGCAGTAACATATTTTTTGGGGTGCGATCATACAGAAACAATGCACCTGCCAAAATCAATGCCTCTCTTCGGAAAATTATCTAACTGTAGCTACCTTGTTATGGCCTGCTATCCATGCTATAATTCTATGATGCGGAAGCACTAACTCTTACTCCATGTTTTTCAACTTCTGTACCACTTCTTCCTGACCGGACCATGGCCCCTGAAGAGCAAGGCCTGTCAATGTAGATGTCTTTTCTACATCAATATATCCTTCTAGTCATAAAAGAGGACGTGATTTGGTAAAAATTGTGATCTTGCTAGATCCCCTTCGTAATAATGACATAGCAAGATTCGTCTTGTATTCTATTCACATATTGGACTGTCATGTTCCATAGCGGTAGACATATGTGCATCATTTCAGATATAATCTTCTAAGATCATGTGTACATTGGGGTAGGACCGTAGGATCAGCCTTGTATGCACTAAACTTTAGTTAGTGCTGTTTTTTTTTTTTTTTTGCTCTGTTTTTTTCCTATCTCATTTCTGATAACTATCTTTTGACGGTTTTTTATATTTCCTGCTATACCGGATGATTCCAGGGACAATGAAGAACTTGTAAAGCAGCTAAGTATCCCATGTCCAGATTCACAGGACCTCCACTTCCGTAGCCGTTTCTCTCAATCTGGTTGGGGACAGTATACATTGTGCTTGTGGAAACAACACCTGTCATACTGGAGAAGTCCTGAATACAACTTGATGCGCCTCAGTTTTGCCCTAATATCTTCTCTTATTTTTGGGTTGTTGTTTTGGAAACAAGGGAGAAACATGTAAGTTAAGCCCATTTCCTGAAGGAGGCTACGTTTTTATTCAATCTATTAAAGCCTTGTAGTTCCTGCACTTACTGTTAGAAGATATTGTATCCTTAAAACAATTGTCTTGCTGCCTTGGTTTCCGTATCTGATTAAATATTTTGCATAACTAAGGAACTTCTTAATGCATGTTCACTGAGGTAACTTCCCAACATTCTGTGGTTTTTCTATTTTCCATCATCTCCTGCATGTTTTCAAGGTCTTTAGCCTGTCCTATGCTTGTTCTCGGAAGTTCGCAGTTGATAAATGTGCAATGTGTGTTTGCAAAATGCAAAAAGGGATACACTCATGCTATATCATATTACATCTTACTTGATAAATTTTTCTCAATACCCTCAGACAATTTTTACATTTTACGTTTACAATCTTATTTGCAGAAAGGATCAGCAAAGTCTGTTCACAGTATTTGGCTCCATGTTTTCTGCTGTGCTCTTTTTGGGGATAAACAATTGTACTACTGCTCTTCCTTATTTCTCTACAGAAAGAGTTGTTGTTTATCGTGAAAGATTTGCTGGAATGTACTCTTCATGGGCCTACGCTTTTGCACAGGTATAAGTTAGCAATGTAAATGTTTCCTGTTGACCCTTGTGACATGTAGGTAGTTTTCCTGGAATAGTTTTTCCAATCTTTTTAGAGCGTGGAATCAATGATTTGTTTCTCTAATTAAGTAACACTGTGTTCCTATGTTTTTTGTCCTAGTCTGCAAAAACCCTTTTAGGGCAACTGCATTTATCTAATTGCTCAGTTAACCTCCGATTTTTGTTTCGTCGTAGATGAGTAGCAGTAGCTTCCTAACCAAAAACTCCACCACTTTTTCTTGATTTGTTAATTATCTTTTTAGGTTTCCCTTTTTCATCCTCTCTCATAGGATGTTGCTGCTGATTTAGCTACTGATCTTGCAGGTAACTGTTGAGCTTCCTTACCTTCTTGCTGTGACTCTCATATTCGTAGTTATCACTTATCCGATGATTGGATATTACTCGTCAGCCTACAAGCTGTTTTGGTACTTCTACGCCATGCTTTGTACTTTGATGTATTTCAATTACATGGGGATGATGCTCGTGTCCTTGACACCAAACTTGCAAGTGGCTTCGATGATGGCCTCACTTATATATGGATTGATAAATCTGTTTTCTGGATTTCTGATACCTCAACCGGTAAGCTGCTAAATTCAAATATGGCCTTGATTTGGTGATTTTTCTAGGCAAAAATTGCCGAAAATCTCTTCCAATCACTTGAATGAATATGCCTACTTTTTAAACCCAGCCCTCATAGGTCAGGTTCCTTTCCTGTTCTATCTTTTTTTTTTTTTCAATTTCTGGGGATGATGGTCACTTAATTATGGTTCTAGTTTAATAAATTGGATATCTGATCAAAGAGAGGAAATGTTTCGTGAATCCCGGAGTGATAACAGATGTGAAGTAGATCTTATTCTGATATAGTTTAAAAAGAGACATATCCTTTACTTCTAATTCATTTTACTTCAAGGCTAGTTTTAAACGATGCGTAACATCATCTTCAATCAACTCTACCCTCATTCTTGGCTTCTACCTTGGTCTACTTAAATTAAGTCATATTATTGCTTGGTAATTAGTTTGTAGACTGTTTGAGTAAGCAGATTTTGTTACTTCTGATGACTGGAAACTTAAACTTGTATATGCAACCCCTGTGTGTCCTGCAGCACATTCCCAAAGGGTTGCTGTGGCTTTATTATGCATGTCCTACTTCGTGGACTCTACAAGGTCTTCTGTCTTCACAGTATGGCGATATACATGACAAAATCACAGTATTTGGCGAAATCAAGACAATTGCCTCCTTCACAGAAGACTACTTTGGTTTCCATCACAATTCACTGGGTCTGGTCGCCGCTGTCTTAATCGTCTTTCCCCTGACATTTGCATGTCTTTTTGCATTTTTTATCGGGAGACTCAACTTCCAGAAGAGATGATTGGATAATCTGATAGGTTTTGGTTACCAGACTGATGAAGTCTAGTCATCTACAATGATTATCTGACTGGGTTGTTTCTCTGTTTTGTTCGGTTCGCTATTGTCGCATTTGATCAGTGGTGTACTAGTGTGTTGGATAGGAGTAACATTACAGTATCTCGGTATCTGAAGTAAGATTTCGCATCTTATTCTGGAGTGCCTGAGAGCGCTAGGTTATAGATGTGTATGTTCTCCAGAAGTGAAAATTGTGCAATATAGCTCACATGATATAATAAATGTTCATCTTTCAAGTGTTCCTTCTAAAGTTCTAATAATCACCAAATCACTTGTAAAAGTCAAATTACTCATATAAATGGCCCTCGTGTTTTTTTTATTTTTTTTGTTGACATCTACAGGGGTTGCCACTCTTTTAGTTACAGGTGAAAAAATTAGAAAATTTCTTTGCTAAGCCGCGATTTCTCTATCTTTAATACCATTTTAGCAGCAGTTGAAAGCTCAAATCCAAATTGCTTAGTGCCCGGGAGAAGCGCACAGGAGGTACAGGAAGTAACACAACAATTTAAAGACAAATGTGGGTAACTTATATCCTTGTATAATAAATTGAGCGACCATAGTTTTCTTCAATTTATTTGTCAGTCTCCAGATTGCGGCAGCTGATTTGAAAACTAAATAGACAACTACTGTATTACTACATGACAAACGTCAGAAAAGACTACTGTCGAAAAAAGAAATTTAAACGTCAGAAAAGACAACGATCATTTAGGAGTCACAAAAAGTACTTCATTCACAGAAGTAGAAGTAGACGAGGAGCTTTAAAAAAAAAAAAAAAAAAAAAAAAAAAGTAGACGAGGAGCTTTCTTGTTTTCTGCTACATCTGGGAAATGGAAGATGTGCTCTGACATTTAGCATGAGCAGTATTGATATACTCTAAGTTGTCATGGATTAGCATGTACTTCGTACCTACTTGAGGTAGATACAACAAGGCCACAATGGTGTATGCAGATGAAACAACGTTGACATCATCCAAAATAAAAGTGCCAAAGCTGTTCAACTTACAGTACAACACAAGGTGTCCATTTTCACCATTCCCATATCTGAAGAGATCCGCTTCTTCAATGCTGACAAGATCCTGTGAATGTTTTATCTCCAGCTTATGAGCAGGCTACTTTCCTTCCACAATAGAACACGCTACCAGTAGGCACAGAAGATTTGGTGGGTGGACACACACACACTTACCATGAATATGCGGAAAAATAAAAACAGACCTACAATGTCAGGCAATGGAGGTAAAATTGCTACTAAACGAGCACAAACTGCTGAGCAACTAATCTCTGCCAGTCTACCTTGCTCCCTTAGAACATACATTTGCAGCACTTTTCTACTAGATGCTGTCTGACGCTACTACTTTGTTTCATCCCAGGTACAAATTCAACCAGCAAAATTGGAGAAAAATGAAGGGAAAGATATAAAGCTAAGCTTACTGGCTTGCAGAAGACCCGAGAATTTGATTTGGTGATAAAAATCCAACTAATGAACTCAAAGACTGACTTGCCTTACTTCTTTACTCTTGGGGCTTCTTCCACTTGAGGGGCTTCACAATCTCCCATGTGAAGTCTGTGTCATCCCTGCCAAAGTGCCCATAAGCAGCGGTCTTCAGGTACCTATTACCACCTCTCTGGAGATCAAGGTTGATAGCTATCATACCAGGTCTGAAATCAAAGTTCTCCTTCACGATGTTCAGGATATCCTTGCCAGGGATCGTTCCGGTGTTGTAAGTGTCAATGTACACAGACAAGGGCTCAGGGATACCAATGGCATAAGAGATCTGCACTATACATCTGCGAGCAAGGCCACTGGCGACAATGCTCTTGGCAGCCTGCCTGGCAATGTAAGCCCCACTTCTGTCAACCTTGGTCGGGTCCTTACCAGAGAAGGCACCACCACCATGGGCACCCCAACCGCCATAGGTGTCAATGATAATCTTACGGCCAGTCAAACCAGCATCACCATGAGGTCCACCAATCACAAAGCGCCCACATGGGTTAATGTGGATGATGGTCTTCTCGTCAAGGTACTTTTCAGGGATCACAGGCTTGATCACATGCTCCTTCAAATCAGCAGCAATCTTGTCACTGGTGACTGTCTCATCGTGCTGAGATGAAATAAGCACTGTATGAACACGGACAGGAACCATGGCACCGTTGTCATTGTAGTACTCAATTGTGACTTGGGTCTTTCCATCAGGCCTCAACCAGGGGCAGGTTCCATTCTTGCGAACCTCAGTGAGGCGGGCACCAAGTTTCGTAGCAAGAATATGGCTAAGAGGCATCAACTCTGGAGTCTCGTCAGTGGCATAGCCAAACATGTGTCCTTGGTCACCAGCACCTATCTCCTCGGGCTTCTTAGTGAAGTGGCCATGAACACCTTGAGCAATGTCAGGGCTCTGGTGATCGATGTGGACCAAAACGTCACAGTTATCAGCATCAAGACCCACATCATCAGACACAAACCCAATGTTGCGGCAAGTGTCACGGGCAATCTTCTCGTAGTCTACATTGGCCTTAGTAGTGATCTGACCAAATATCATTACCAAGTTGGTCGTGGTGCAAGTTTCACAGGCAACCTTGCTCTCTGGATCTTGCACAAGGCAAGCATCCAGCACCGCATCAGAAATCTGATCACAGAGCTTATCCGGGTGTCCCTCATTCACAGACTCGGAGGTGAAAGGGAAGGTGTCCAAGGCGCTCAAGCTGTGAACGAATAAAACTCATGCACATCAGCACAGGATTGAGAAAAGGTTGGCTCTACATAAGTGACATACAATAGGTTCACAAATGATAACTAAATGACACAACATAGCCATACAATGGAAATTCGAATAATTATCACAGGTTGAATGGGGGAATATCTTCAAAGAATAGTTGGGTTACACTTCTTGAATATAGATAAGGCATTAACAATCTGAGCAAGCTCCAGAAAACAGAGGTTGGAACCGGAATGTTTCTCTCCCGCGCCTACACCCCCTCCTCTACACAGTATATTTCTAAGGAAAAACAGGAAACAGAAAAAAAAAAACAGATTACACCATAAATACTTCATCAACACCTCACTTAGATCAAAATTCATAAAGGATTACTATTCAGTAAAACTTGAGATTGCTCTAATCTCTCCCACTTAAAAATGTACAGTTTCAGTAGAAAATTCCTTCATTTTAGTCATTTAAGTTACAATTACATACCCATATATGGTCCCAAGAAGTAGTTAAGAGTCTTCCAAGTGAAGTATTAATCAAAGGAACATTCATTGGAAGAATAGTTGGAAGATCATTGAATAACTAGTATGCCTAATGAATCCCAGAAAACGTTTTCAAAAGGATCTGCAAAAGAGACATTTATTTAAAATATCTTCACAAATCGCTAAACCTCAAAAGAGGTGTCCACACTACAAGTCAACTCAATACACCATCACAAAGAAATCCACAATGCCTGACAAGTTAATCAACCAAAAAATTATCAACAAATTTAAGATATTATCTCCTTCCAGTCAAAACTCAAAACCATCAAACAATAAGTAAAAAAATCAGCAACATAAAACCTAGTCTACAGTCAAGACTACAGGTTGCTATCTAAACCCTTCAAATCAAAAAATTCAATCTCGGATGTCTCCGAAAGTCCAAAATGAACAACCACCAAACAGAAACAGACAGAACAAGGGTCAAGGCTGTATTGAACCAGATTGATCATTTAGCAAGCTATAGTTGGATCTAGCATAAGCAAGATAACTACTGAACAGTACATGTTGAAATTTCAATCAAAAGGAGACAATTCAAGTCTTTATACTCCATAGATTTAAGGAAAAAAGTTGGAATCTAGCTATAATTATACCTGGATGTCAGAAGTTGGAAGTAGAGAGAAACAAGGAACTCATAATAAGATCATTAGAGGATCATATAAGAAAGATCATGTTCAAGCTCCTCACCTGTTGTGTTTTACCGCATGAACTCCAGCATATAACCGCCTGCTGCTTCTCAGACATGCAAGATGTCTTCTTCCAGTTGGAGCAACACCAACCCAGGTACACCTGTCCAGATGAAAACGTTGACAATGAAAAGAGTAGGTCCAATACAATTTGTCTAGCACGTTCAAACCTGATTTGTGATACATGAGCATGGTGGTCTGTAAAATTATTACCCCTTTGTACAAAAACAAGATAACTGGGACAGAGTAGTCTATTATAAGGGACACAAGCTCTATGAGCACTGCAAAAGGCAATACTACCCACCTGGTTGAGGAATTTTATATAAGACGAGAAGTTTCTCACCAACCTCGCCTTAGTGAGATTCACTTCTTGGATATTTTAACAGGAAAGTACACTTTCACCACATGTCATTCTATGTTTAGCAGGAACAGAATACCATGGAAGTGAAATGTGGGACAAAGATCCAAAGCATGAAAGTAAAATATGGAACAAAGATCCAAAGCATGAAAGTGAAATGTGGAACAAAGATCCAAAGCCGACAAAATTTACGCAAATGAACATAGCATTCATAGCATTGCTATCAACGACCACAATTACACTTGGATGCTGCTCAGCAGCTAATCCCTTTTCTTGCTTGCTTCTGTCAAACATACAAAAGACAGCACCTTTTCTACTAAATGCTGCCACATGCTAGTACAAAAACTCCCAACACCTTTCTTCTGCTTCTCACAGGAACAAATTCGACCATCAAAAAGGGAAAAGGGAAAAAAGAAAAAATACAAAGACACAAATGTAAACCATACTAAAGTAGCAATATATCCTTTTGGTTAGAGAGCAGCTGCAGCCTGTAGAGGACCCTGGGCACTTGCTTTATTGATCAAATTTTAATCAATGAATTCACTATCACTCCTCCCTCGCTCCTTTACTCTTGGGGCTTGTCCCACTTGAGGGGCTTCACCACCTCCCATGAGAAGTCGGCGTCATCCCTGCCAAAGTGCCCGTATGCGGCAGTCTTCAAGTACCTGCTACCACCTCTCAAGAGGTCAAGGTTGATGGCAATCATACCAGGCCTGAAGTCGAAGGTCTCCTTCACGAGCTTGAGGATTTCCTTGTCGGGGATCTTTCCGGTTCCGTAGGTGTCTACGAACACAGACAATGGCTCGGGAACACCAATGGCGTAGGAGATCTGGACAATGCATCTGCGAGCAAGGCCACTGGCGACGATGCTCTTAGCTGCCTGTCTGGCAATGTAAGCACCACTCCTGTCGACCTTGGTTGGGTCCTTTCCAGAGAAGGCACCACCACCATGGGCACCCCAACCACCGTAGGTGTCAATGATGATCTTACGGCCGGTCAGACCAGCATCACCGTGAGGTCCACCGATCACAAAACGGCCAGATGGGTTAAGGTGGAAGATGGTCTTCTCATCAAGGTACTTCTCTGGGATCACAGGCTTGATCACGTGCTCCTTCAAATCAGCAGCAATCTCGTCGTTGGTAACAGTCTCGTCGTGCTGAGTTGAAATGAGAACAGTGTGAACACGGACGGGGACCATGGCACCATTGTCATTGTAGTACTCAACTGTGACTTGAGTCTTTCCGTCAGGCCTCAACCAGGGGCAGGTTCCATTCTTGCGGACCTCAGTAAGGCGGGCACCAAGCTTGGTAGCAAGGACATGGCTGAGGGGCATCAGCTCTGGGGTCTCATCAGTGGCATAGCCAAACATGTGTCCCTGGTCACCAGCACCAATCTCTTCAGGGCGCTTGGTAAGATGGCCGTGGACACCCTGGGCAATGTCAGGGCTCTGCTGCTCAATGTAAACCAAGACCTTGCAGTTGTCGGCATCAAGACCAACATCATCAGACACGAAACCAATGTTGCGGCAAGTGTCACGGACAATCTTCTCATAGTCTACATCCCCCTTGGTGGTGATCTCACCAAAGACCATGACCAAGTTGGTCTTGGTGCAGGTCTCACAAGCCACCTTGCTCTCGGGGTCTTGCGCAAGGCAAGCATCCAACACTGCGTCAGAGATCTGATCGCAGAGCTTGTCGGGGTGTCCCTCGTTCACGGACTCAGAGGTGAAAAGGAAGGTGTCCAATGCAGCGGCCATTTTTTATATCTGCATAAGGATCAAATTCAGCTACATCAGCAAACAAAAAGTAGTAGAATCTTCTAAACTAAACAGCACAACGTTAGACGTAGGAGCAGATACTCATATAGTCATCACAGATCAGAAGAACAATTACAGCTGCAGAATCAAAATTCTGGGTCAACTTTATCCTCCCACTCACATACTCAAAGAATCTAACCAAAGGAATAAAGAACCAAAGCAAACGACAACTTCATTTTCCCAATCTGCAACTAGCTAAGGATCAGGTGCTGCCGTCATTTATCTAACCCTTTACACTTTCACTACTAAATCTTTTTACTGTTCTGAAATATTCTCAAGACCATGTGTTGAAACTTGCAACCATTACCCCAAACCTCTACCCTTTTTTACCAGATAGTAATTTAAAATGGGAACAAAATAGCCCTAAAACTTCTGAACTTTATTCACCAACAATATCATTTACTCGTGCTCTCGAAATCTGCAATAGTACATGGACCACACGTTGCATCTGCTATCTAAAATCCGGACTAATTGTACCTAAACTTGAATTGATTACCCAACTCCAAAGTCCAAAGATCATTATGGATTTGTAACAACATTTATCCACAAAATGATCGATGGAGGATTCAAACTTACAACCTAACATCGACAAAACCTCGATCTCACTCCATATAAACTAAGAACACACATAACCTAACCAATTCGCCAGATCTAGCATAGTCATTCACAAAAAACACCATCTTCCTAAACATTTCCACATGCTCATTAAAAAAATCTCATCTTGTCAACTAAATGACTCATTTCAACCAATAAAAACACATTCTTCACACAAATCAAAGCATCAATCTCATGTATGTTCCCACACATTTACACATGCTCATCGCAAAAAAATCTCATCTTGGCAACAAAAAATGAATCATTTCCACCAATAAAAACACCATCTTTACACAAATCAAAGCACCAATCTCATGTACGACCATTTTCCTAAACATTTACACATCCTCATCAAAAATAAAAATCTCATCTTAACAACAAAATAAATCATTTTCATTTCTACCAATAAAAAATACATCTTTCAACATATTCATTTCACCAATAAAAATACCATCTTTCAACAAAATAAATCATTTTCAATTCACTAATTAAAATACCATCTTTCATCATATTCATCCATATCATTCTCCACCAATAAAACCATCATCTTTAAACAGATTTAACACAATAAAAAGAAACCCAGAAACCCTAGTCAACTAAAAACACATAAAAGTCAAACACTAGTCAAACCCAACTCAACTCAACTCAACTAAACTCTAACAACCCATGTAAAACAACAAACCCACTTGAGTTCCAAAGTCACATGTCTCAGATCTCCCCAAACCAAACAAGATCTAATCATTAAACTTTAAACACAACCCATGTTCCCATTTCATATAATATAAACATAACAACAACCCCAGATCCAGCCAACATAAAAACACCCATGTCTTAAATCTCATAAACATCAAAACAACAACATCATCATCTTAAGTTAAGTTCCAAAAGGGAGGCAAATAATTACCTGGGAATCCCCGAGGAACAATAGAGAGAGAGACAGTAGAGAGAGAAAGTAGTAAGTCCTTTAGTTTAAGTTATCACACAAAAGACTTGGTTCAGTGCGACTTCTAATGTACTTCTACCCTCTCTATTTATAGACTTGGAACTAACTTTCATTTTCTTTTATGAAGTCACGTGGGCCGTTGGATTATAATCCTACGTGTGAGATCACGCGGAGTCGGTGGGGTTAGGGGGAATGACGCTTTTGCCCCTCGTATTTGTTCTACCAACTTTTAATTTAGTGGATTGGTGGCTTGGCTTGGCGGCTTGAGCCGAGCTGAGCTGGGGGATTGGAAGGTTACCGTTGGGTGTACGGCTGGCGTGGGATTGTGGGATTTTAATTAATAATTGAATGTAGACAGGAAATGGAGACACATGCAGTACACTCAGTTATTAGTCACTGCCAATGGGTGGATATTCCTTTTATATTTCACTGATTTTTATGTCATTTTTTTCTTTTTTTGCTTTATCTTCTTCCATTCCTTTTTTTTAAGATTTGTAGTATTTTCGGTATATATTTGTAGCCGTGCATAACAAGACCACAATCTATACCATGCTCTCGGGAGCATGTTCTTCCACCTAAATTCCTTGTACATGTTGTTATTATTCTTGTACCTTTACTAAAAAGTACAAGAAAAAAGGCTAAAAGGTACGAGAAATTTAGAGTAGATAAATTTAGGTAAACACCTAATAATTTGCCCAACAAAACCGTCCCATATATTTGAGAGGCGTTGTGGGAATTGTCAATTCAAGGTCCAAAATAAATATAAAACACATTCAAACAGATAATTTTATGCTAAAAAGATTTTTATAGTTCATCAAACAATATGTGATTTGATTGAAATAGAGTAAATATAAACTACTCCGTATATATTAATATTTGTTTATTTTAAATGTGGGCTTGTCTAAGTCCGGGGCGCTTATTTTTTAGGGGCCCTGTGCGGCAGGCCTAATTGTCACCCTTATAGTTAACTACTACACAAATATATTATGGAGTCATGTGTACGGCGTTATATGAAACTTCTTTAAAGAGAAATTTGGAGAAAATAGGGAGGTTTTGTGATTTTACTATGACTCGTTAAAAAAAGAGACATCGAGATCACCTTAAATAGTGAAAATGAGTGTAAAATGTAAGAATTGAAATAACTGAGTGTGTAGAGTATTGATGACGATGTGGTTGCTATGTCAAAGTATATTATTTTTCATATTTCTTTATTTTACGTGAAGATATTAAGGAAAAACACATAAAAACGATGTATATGGTGTGGTGTTTTTTTTTTTCCACAACAAACATGTGCGCACAAGAAATGCTCCTTTTTTGGTATAGAATTTCGTTGTTGTTTAGCTGGACAATCTACCAAACTTGGTTCAATCATGAAGTATCTTGCTAGTTTTAATAGGAACTCAAAATGAGACGAGCACAAAATTGTAAACTAATGCCTAGATAGCAATTGGTTGTTATATATGGAAAATATATGCATTCCATTCCGAATTAGGATGCATTTTTTTCCCTTGACAACTGAATCGTATATTATTTATAAAGTTAACTAATGACTCGATATACATGGCTAATTTCAACTCGTTTCATTAATCTTGATATTCAATTAATTAGAATGTGTGCCTTATAATGGTGTTTTGTCAGATACATGCTTGGATTAATTGATTGTTAACAAATATGGATACCTAACCAAAATCAATGCTAACTAGTTTCAATTCCAATTTATGACTTGGAAATTGGGTTTGGATTTGAACCCTCATAAGTCCTAGCAAAACCAAATTTGTGGATCAGAAAGATTGTTTGACTTGGAATTGAATAGGCAAATGATTATGTATATAAGTATGATTTAAGAATTTGTTTATGTAATTTTACAATTTTGGACATTCATAGACTCTGGAGCCACTTAATACACGATTTGGGTGTCACCCTATCCTAAGGAGGAGGGGGCTTGGTGGATATTGTGTATGACTTGTAAATGAGTAAAATACTAAATGTTCGCTCTATGTTACATAAAAACTATCAATATACAAAAAACAATATTAATATACTTAAACATTTACGGAGTATATACTTTTCAGTGTAGAAATAGGTCCTGAATTGGATATGTTTTTTTAAAAGAAAAAGGTTATTAATTTATTCTGCTTCAAAAAAGATGTTATGAGCATGCTTCATGTTGTCTTCGGTTGTACCTTGTACGCATGGTCCATGTTGGCTCCCATGTGAGAACAATATCTCAAGGGGAAATGCAGGGAAAGCAACATAGTTTATTTCCCCTCCATTTTTTGTTGCATTTCTTATGAAGTAGTAGAATTATAGAAGTCAAGAGCGGATATGGATGTTTGGTCTAGCTAACTTCTTGAATAGTCTACTATCATGCTAAGATCACATTGGCACATCCGTTTTATATGCGTTATTATTATTTTGGAAAAATTAATGGCAATAGTCCCAACTTTGGGGCGGTATTCCTACAATAATCCCA
>CAAKMY010073400.1:0-11322 GCA_901111285.1 Corrigiola litoralis | reverse complement strand
GGGTACTCAGGACAATTAACCCATTACTTATGTACATATGGCATATGCATTTAGCCCTTCTCTTACAGGTACTCTATCTGCGGTGAGCCTTTAGAGAAAAGAAGCATGGAAATTAAACACAAGAATTTCCAAAATGTTTCTGGACTCAAATCCAAAGTAAATTAATTACCAAAAGCAAGACTTAATTTCGTACAATGCGGAAAAATCAGGATCTTGGTCTGAGATGTTAGATTAGCAAGATGAAGAAATATTTAGGAGAACTCTTTTTTGCTTAATTAGGCCCCCAGCAACTCATGTAGAAAACCATCCTTAAGGCTTCCTCTGGAGGGTTTTTTCTTTCGACATGACGATTTATGTTTATGGCTTTCTTAGGTGCATCATGCGTTCCTTGATGATGAAGAGCCCTGGTTGGCACTGTCTGAACCCCCAAGGTCGTACAAGCGTGCTTAATATCATCTGAAAATTTGGTTTTTGAGAGAAGATTCTTGAAACCTATAGCAGCTCCTAGTGTAAGTACTATGCAACCGTTGTTTGTGAGCCTCATGCCTTTAATAACTAAGCGACTGATTTTCCTCTTGTAGTTTTAGAGATGGTTGTGGATATGAGCATCAGGTGCACTTTTTATATGCTAGTCGAGCAAAACAAAACAAAACAAAACAAAACATGTTGGTTTATTCCGCTTATCGCCTATTGTAACTAAATATTATTGCCTTTAAAATCCACGGCAAAAGTTCAATGATCGTCGAATTTTAGGACAAAATTAACAGTTCTTCTAGAATCGTCTTTAACTCTGTTACTGGTAGACTGTCAAAGTGCCAAGACTGATAACATGAGGAGAAAGCATACTGTAACTGTAATATTCTCCTCTTTGGGAAAGTGTAAAGCAGCTAAATTACAGTATAGTTTTACTTGTCTCGTACGTAGTACCTTTTTCTTATTGATTATTATGTCACTTATGTGCATCACCAATTCACCATTTACTCAACTTGAAACAAATACAAGGCCATTGAATCCAAAATGTGTCTGCTTACAAAACTCATAATACAGATAATGATGTCTGATTACATAACTCATATAGTCATATACTGTTACCTTTTACTTTTTGATAAATATGCAAAGTACCAGTATCATATATATCCAGATGTTACTTCTTCTGGAATTTAGAGTTGTCCATTTCTTTGCCAAAAAACTTAGTACGCCTATAAATCACAACATTTGACATATGAGACCACAACAAACAAAACGAGGGGCAGCTTCATGAGACATTTAGTTAAACGTATATATGAAAATTAGTGCAAAATTACTGAGTATAGTGAAAAGAGGAATTAGCAGTCTAGAAATAGTAGTATATAACAAGAACAACTTGATTCTGTTTTAAACTGCAAATCAAGCATGACGCATACTAGTAGCTATTGCTGAAAATTCGCCATTAAAAACTAGCAGCAAAACCCGTAGTTTTTGTAGATAGATAGGGTACGGAGAGATTTTGTATGGCCACCAGATCCTCTTCAAGTTCACGTACGTCCCCACGCCCAACATGACTATGAATTGACTCTTTTAGTTCAATGTACACGGACTCAATCGTACTTTAAAAAAATAACTTGCAACCTATATTTATGTCCATTTCTATAGTACTTTCCACTCTTTGAACTTTGTCTTACGTAGAAACTAGAGGTCCACCCCAATATGGTCCATAACAAATACGTAGATAAGTGTGCCTTTCCCATCACTATGTGGCGTAAATCGTCAATATTCAAGAGCATTTTGGCATTACTTGGTTGAAAGAAAGGTATCTAGCCCCCAGTTTTGCCAAATGCTAATAATGTTGGTGATAGTAGTGTCTCACTCTTAACTTTCATTCTCTTCAAAACTGAGGGCATTTTCATTTAATCTACGATTTAGGAAATGAAGAGATTTGCACTTGTTTTTCTACACGTACGGAGTATGTATTACAAAAAAGAAAAATTCTCTGAATGCATTTTTAGAATGAGCTTGCATTACGAGTTTGCTCAACCATTAAAGTTAAGAGGGCACAGTAATCTTTCAAATCAAACATAGAAAATTAATATTGAAGTAGTTTCTGTCCCTTCCCTATATTTTCCGAACGTTATCTTAACGATAAGTACTATTTTCCCATTGCTCAACCATTAGAGTTAAGAGGGCGCAGTATATTTGATTAATGTTTAGTGTCAGTACTATTTCAAAACCAGGATACAATATACTGAAATTGCAATAACAACGTATCTTGCTTTTCAACTATATTGGTGATGGAATTAATGTCAACTCTGCAATAAAATAAGCTACTTTAGTTGGCTTGGTTTAAAAACAATTTTAAAGCTATTAGTCCTGGTAAGGTGAAATGAATTGTATCATTATCACTTCTTTTTTATGAGAGAGCGAACGCAGAGAATAACACGAGCTGAATGCAGAGAATAACACGAACCATGCTATACTTCCAGGGAACCCATTTTTTGAATCATTGGTGCCTCATAAGTTATCTAGGCAGCAAACTCTGCGATTGTCTACAAACTTTGCATGTGAGGAAATTCATCAAGCTTTGTTTAGCATGCAAAGTGGGCGCAGTCCTGGGCCTGATGGGTTAACTGCTGAATTCTTACAAGTGAATTGGGATTTGTTTAAGGAGGATATTTGCTTGGCAATAAATCAGTTCTTTGTAAGTGGGTTTATGCTTCGAGAATGGAATAGAAGCTTGATTTGTCTGATTCCTAAAAGGGCAAATCCGTGTATGGTGAGTCACTTTAGGCCTATCAGTCTATGCAACGTACTTTACAAATGCATTTCAAAATGCTTGGTGACTAGGTTAAGGGAGGTGCTTCCCCTCATTGTGAGTGACAAGCAAAATGCCTTTCTCCAAGGTAGGTTAATGTCAGATAGTTGCCTTGTGGCTCATGAGTTGTTGGCACTAATTAATAGGACTAAGGATGGACGGAAGTATTATGTTGCGTTAAAAATTGATATGCATAAAGCTTATGATCGAGTCAATTGGGAGTTTTTACTGAAAATCCTTCATGCTCATGGTTTCCCGTATAAGTGGATTAAATGGGTAGAGCAATGTATCAGTACGGTGTCTTATAAGATTTTGGTTAATGGTGCGGCTTCTAATACAATTCATCCCAAATGTGGCTTGCGTCAGGGAGATCCGTTATCTCCATTGTTATTTGTCTTATGTATGGACATTTTGTCTCGTTTGTTGACATTCCATGAAGAGCAAAGGAACATTGTGGGTTTGAAAGTTTCTAGGTATGCACCTTCGGTGACACACTTGTTTTATGCGGATGATGCGATGATTTTTTTTCAAGCTACTCCTCAATCTTGTGCCACTATTGCTAGCATTTTGGATGTGTTTTGCAAGATGTCAGGTGAGATGATCAGTTATTCAAAATCGTTTGTGAAGTTTTCACCCAATACTCCTATTGAGGTACAACAAGAGCTCTAAGGCATTCTTTCTGTTGGGAAAGTAGACTCCTTGGGAATGTATCTAGGTGTACCAATTGATATAGGTGATAACAGATCAAGGCATTTCATGTATCTGATTGATTTAGTGCTTAATCGTATCAATCAGTGGGCTAGATATAAGCTCTCGCCAGCAGGTAAAGTGGTCCTAATTAATTCTGTTCTGATTGCCTTGTTCACACATGTTTTGTTGGTATACAAGCTTCCTAGCTCGGTTTCTCATAAGATTAATAGTATGATCTTGCAATTCTGGTGGGCTAAGGAAGGTTCTAAAGGCATACACTGGGTACGTAAGGATATTGTTCACAGTCAAAAAGGGATGGGTGGAATGGGTATAAGAGATATTGCTGCTTTCAATGAGGCTCTTTTGATGAAGCAAGCTAATAGGTTACTCACTCATCCGCAATTGTTGATTTCTAAGATCTACAAGGCTCGTTATGGTGTGAATTTCTCTATATCTAAACCTCGGCTATCTCACTCCCCAGGAGTGAGCTCTAAAGCCTGGAGGAGTATCTTGTTGGGGACTTCTCTTCTCCGACAAGGTTTGGAGTGGAAAGTTGGGACAGGTACACAGATTGGTGTTCTTGATCCGTTATGGCAGCCAGATGTTAGTAAGATAGCATGTGATTCTGCTCCTGTTCGTCAATTTGCGCAAACTAAAGTTGCGGACTTGATCTTGCATGATACACATACATGGGATAGACCTAAAGTGCTTGGTCTGTTCGAGCCTTCTTGTGCTCGACAAATTATCACTGCTGAGCTTCCTTCTACACCTGAGGCGGATTTCCTTATTTGGAGGTATTCAATTTCAGGAATTTATAATGTTAAGTCTGGCTATTACTTGAGGATGCAAAGCAAAGGGGCTGAGCTTTCTATTCCTTCTTGTGAGCAAACATTTTGGAAGAAACTTTGGGCATTTGATCTTCTTCCTAAATGGAAGATTTTCATTTGGAAACTTATTTATGGTGCGTTAGCTGTGCGGGGTCGTTTGTGTGATATTGGCATGGTGGTGCCAAATGTTTGTCCTTTTTGTGCAAATGCAGAGGAAACCTTGGATCACATCTTTAGATTCTGTTTGGTCACACAACAAGTTTGGAGAGTCTCTTCTATTGGTCTTAACACACAGGCAAGTAGCTTACTCTCGATGAAGCGATGGATCATGGATATATTCACTCATTATTGGCAAAAGGAAAGGGATAGTACACAGATTTACATTGTTGTTGGTGTCCTTTGGTCGTTATGGTGCCATCGTAATGACATGGTGTTTAGAGGAGCTGAGTTATCTATGAGTTGGATATCCATGAATGCCACAAATTGCATGTCTGATCAAACAGTAACAAATTCGCATAAGTTATTGGTTTCACGTGCCTCTTCTCAATCAGCTCATAATTGTTCGTGGCCTCCAGGTTTTCTTCGAACTCATCTTGGTCAGATAAGGGAGGTAAGTGTTGATGTTCAGCATACCATTACAGCGTTTGTTGATGGTTCCTGGACTGCTTCACAATTTTTGGCTTCTGCTGCATGGGTGGTTAAACAGGGTTTTCATGGTGAAACTATTTTCAGTGATACTTTGGTTGGTTGTTTTGCTAGTAGTCTTATGGCGGAGGCCCAAGCTTGTTTGGGTGCTATTCGGTGGGCTCTCCGTGTTCAGGCTCCTCGCATTGTCATTTTCACGGATGCGCTTCAGTTGGTGTTAATTTTGCATAAGTGTGCACCACTTCCTACCTCGGTTGTGTGGGTTTGTTCTGATATTTGGAGATTTGCAGGTCAAATGCAGGTGTGTTTGGTCTCCAAGGTGGATAGACCAGTGGTGCATGAAGCGCATACCTTAGCTGTCAGAACTAGGGTTCAATGTGCTGGTAGAATTCGGTAGTTTAGTTATTTGTTTTGTTTGTTGTTCCTTTGTTTCGTCCAATGTCAAAAAAAAAAAAAAAAAAAAAAGAAAATACCGATTGGCCGCCTTTTCTGTTATGTACTCGGCTTCGCTCCAAGTGGAATTTAAGCCTCCACGGCTTCCCTTTCTTATATCCTTCGATTTTACAAGAAACGATGGAACTTGAATCCCAATGAGGCTATCCATGAACTTATCATGACATTAAGCAAGACTAAACACATTGGCATGATATAAAACGAGTGCACAAGGCGCATAGAAAGTGTCCACACTGCGATAACGAATAGTTACCCACGAAAAAAGATATAAAACCGAGGAATCTGAACTGTACTAGGAACTGAAATTTCCACAAGTTGAGACAATATACAGTCGCATGTATCCGATATCTAATCCAATCTTTTCAGAAAAGAATAGATTCATTACAAGGCTCCTACATCTTACAATTAAATTCAAATACAGAAAGCAAAACTCAATATATACAATAGAAGAATGCATAAACTGACATTCATCACAAGTGATGCTTTCAACAAATTACAAACCAAAGCAGCCAAATTGTGGCCTATACAAGATGCTTCGCATCCGACCACATATGCTGTCTCAGTATCCACAGGTACGAGATTGTACAACTTCGTTGTACCAAAAAACAAAACTTCATAAAGAAAAGAAATCCTTCACACTGACTCCACTGCTTCAACCTGCTGCTGAGCCAGATATTTTTCTCTCCGCTCTTTCTGGAATCAAAATGACAAACCACTCATCAAAGGGAATTAAAGAAAAGGGGACTACATATTATTTTCCCTCTTCTAGAACTAGGAAGAAAAACCAATTAAGTTAAGAGCAAGTTATGTACGAACCCATTCATCTATAACGAGACCTTCACCAACAATCTTCGGACCATTTTCTGCAGGAGGTTTCTTTCGAGTTTCAACAGCAGCCTCAGCTTCAGCCAATTGGCGTTTCAGTTTTTCCATTGCCTACCATAAAAATTGCATTAACACCAAAATTATTTCTGCCAAAATTTTGAGGCCTCATGAATACTTAAGAAAAGGGCATGGCAAACTTACTGAACTAGGGCGTTCAGGGTCCAAGAAAATGACACGCAATATTCGTTCTACATTGGCCTGATCCTTTTGTTCATCAAACTGCATAAATTGATTAAGGGGGAAGATATAAATTAGGTTTACTGCATATTAATGTCAACAGCAAAACGACTTCAGCCACAATCCTTAGAAAGATATGATATCCCAAACCCAATACCTAAACGAATCTTATAACTAGCAGAATCAAGAAGAAAATCAACTGTTCACCTTCTCATGTCACAGATTTCATTCATCTGCCTTCAACTAGATGTCTAGATCTCATAAGGTAGCCACCAAGCAGCAGTAAGGACTAAGGTCCAATGGTAATTTTCTGCTATTAATAGGCAGTCCTAAGCAAGAAAACATTCCTTATAGATACAACCTGGTTTGGGGCATGAATAACTAGTCCATGTAGTTCCAGACCTCCTAACGACATTAACTTCAACAAGTAACCACTGATTTATTTTTTTCAATTGAAATAAAAAGTGATATTGAAATCAAATTATAGTGTTGATGAACAAGAAATCCACCTAGCTAAATGATTACAAAAGCAAGTAAGCAGATACTTATACTACCAACAAAATATGAGATGCTGAACCGGAGGGGGGAGGGGTACACTCAAACAGCTGAAACCTAACAAATAAAATCCTACAAGAACATCTAGGATAATGGCAAAACCAATAAAAGCGCTATAGCAAATTCACTAGCACTTAACTACCCTATGTCAAAAAAGAACAAAAAAAAAAAAAGAGCAGATTTCACTTGAACGAATAAGCACAATTAGAAAGACTGGTAAAATATCTACTTAAGGAAAGAAAATCAGTTGGACGCTCACCAACTCAGGTGCATATTCCACATCCTCTTTCACTTTCAGACTCATAATCTTGAACTTGACCTTTCTCTTGAGGTCCTGCATTTTCTCATTGTTTTCTGGCTGCTCCACAAACTTAAACACTGCCATACAAAATTACACATAAACTGATGACAACCAGGATGCCATGAGAGAGCCTTAATACAAAGAGAAAAACAATAGGAGCTCTGTAGTTGATAATATTACCGGTTGCAGTAATGTGCTCTCCAGGAGCAAGAATGCCACCAGGTGGGCGCATGTAGCAACTTTTCGGTGCAGTTGTTTGAAACTGAGACAGAATGATAGTGCAAATAGACTAAGTCAGTGGTAATGGAGACAGCAAACTATGGATGAAAATGGAAAAAATTAGGCTCACAATTGATACTGACTTCAACAGGTGATAAAGCAATTCAAAACAAAAAACAAATCAAACCAAGGGAAGTGAAAATAAGTCAGAAGTCATACCTTGAAAGCTACATGGGACTTGCTAGTGTTCTTGATTCTCACAGCACTCCTAACTTGTTTACCCGGTTCATCTTCAAGAATTAAATATTAAAAAATAAGTGAGATGAGGAAAAAATGCGACTAAAGTATGTTCTAGATTCACTATGCGCAAATCCCAATCCAAAAATAAAGCAGCCAGACCTAAATCCCCCACACCCCCAACTCCGACCTTAACAGATAAACAAAAGCAGCTAAAGCAAAAACTGAAAAGTTAACTTTTCAAAGCACCACTAGGAGCTATTTAGGATTACACCAAGTCCTGTCTTTCAGATCCTTTTATTTGCTTGCTTTATTGAGCTGTGTAGTAATGGAGACTCCACTTTAACATTCTGACAATGCATTCTATCACATATTTTCCACTTGCACTTCAAACAGAACTTAAAACCCTTGCCCCTCACACAAAACAAAAATGCAATCTATAGAAATACTTGAAAGCTACCTTCTAAACAAACCGATTTACTAACAACATTAATTTCAACCATGTTTCCACTTTTGTTCACTATTTCCTCTTTGAAAACGCATGTTCTTGTTCATATACAAAAAATATGAGCAGTGGTTTTTGTTAGGAAATAGAGTGAAAAAAGAACAATCAACAGATAAACTAAACAAACTATTATAGAGCTAACATTGTTTAGAAGAAATATGTTACGTTTGAGTTTTTTGGGTAATTTTGAAACCCTATGGTTATTTAGATAACTTTTAAAATTAAGATTACTTTGAGAAATAAGCAAAACCAAAGAGTAACTGTTCAACATTATCCTAATACTAGATGTTCTTTCTAACCTAACAAAGCACCTCTATAGCAGAAAGATTTTAATTTGCATCTGCCCAAGTCCCTTATATTCATACAATTAAGATGCAGCAAGAATCTATATACGCTCGCATGAACCAATTCCTCCTACAAGGAAGACGGATCATAAAAGGTAAATCTGAAATTTCCTTCATAATCATACAACTAAGATGCATTGCTGACCAAGTGGCAAGCTTAACACATTCAAATGCAAGACCACCTGCAGATTGTAAGTATTCCTTCATAGAATGCCATCTGATTTCATTCCTCCAAAAGGTTTTTTTTATGTTTTAATTGACCGATCTCTTCAGATTAATGTACCAGAAACCTGTACTTCAGTATTAACAGTTCAAGTTGCCATAATAGTTTTCCATTTTAACTTGAGGTAGACCTTAAGCAGCCCTCAACCATCAGGGAAAAGACGAACAACACCAAAAGCCCCAAAAATTCAGCTCCAATTCAACATTTCATATGATACACCTAAGGATTAACACTTTCCATATCACAAGTAATACCGCATCAAAGTATAACACACTATCTTCTCCGATCTATACCCTCATAGGATTAACCACCATAATTTCCTGTTTACCTACCACCTTTGCAGCTTTAAACATAACTTATTCAACTCCAACAATATTACAATACACTCATCCGTACAATGCCATACAAAAATCCCTCTTTCCAAAGCTTGACACAATTATTCATCACTGTTAAGACATACATGTATTATCATATCAAAATTCTTTTCCTACACTGATAAACCCACTATACCACACCCGTGAAAGTCGAAAGTATCCAACAACGCCTAATCCACCCCTAGCTTTTAATTGCAGTACAATGACGTACTAACTCATCTGAAAAATTGACCCCATATCTTCCTCACTATTGCTATACATGTCCATCACTTTTCCAAATTGAACCAGTAACTTTTGATCGACATCTGATTTCCCTCCACAATGGAAAAAATGTCAAGACGCCAATAAACAAACACATAAATACTTAAACTACACTCAGATTACATATGATTCCCTAGAATCTCCTAAACATAGTACAATCTGTCACTACCATACTAATAACAGACTTATGCATAATGACATATTAACTCTCTTCCTACATTGCTACCAAACTTAACACGAAAATCTCAAATTTTAACCAACCGCAAAGGCACAAATATTGCAAATTACATCCTAATCCCATAAGTAGCACATGCATTCCCCTAAAATTTCCAAAATCTACCATAAATTCATCCTCATACTCTACAGGCACACCTATGCATAATTGCATCCTAATATTCTCCTTACATTGTTCCAAATTAATCCAACTTAAAACAAACTCAAAAACTGTAACTGACCACAAACATAGCAACCTCACCCCCACCCCCAAGTCCCCAACCCCATCTTTTTGGTAGCAGAATCCACCCCTTTAGCAAGTTAGTCATCCAACTCCACAATTAAATAAGATAAACCCATAAAACATTCGGCATTACTACTCTACTTGCCTTCATTTATGCATTTATTTCTAACCCAACCTTACATGTAGAAACTTCACTTCTTGAGAAGCATCACTTCAACACTATATACCATTGATATCAAAATCAATTCTCATTCTCATTTCCTAACCTAAATGTCAAATGAACAATAATAACATGGCACCATATTCAAAGAATCAAAGCACACAATAAAACCCATCAATCAAAAGATCATTTATTTACTAAAGGCACTGAGTGGACACATTCAATTCGTATTTGCAACTTTATAGGCTCCTTTCAAACCCACTAAAAAAATAAAAAAACACCTTTTCAAATCATTAAAAAAGACCGTATTTAAAATTAGACAATCACAAATTCAGTTAAAGTGATCACTTTATATTAACATGTAATAAAAATGATCACTTGCCAAAACAATGAACATTTTAATACGGTTAAAATTCCGGAACTTCGCAATTAACATTAAAAGCTTCACATATTACTAAAAGAGATGGTTAGTAAAAATTACACATGATCACTAATTGAGTTAAAAATCGTCATCTCTTCTATTAACATTGCAATAAAAGCAACCACTTATAGCTAAAAAGAAACCAATTTAAATATAGACAGTCTCGTACAAGACTTTCCGAACATCCCAGTCAACAAACAATAGCTTACACAATCACAAATTATTAAAAGAAACAGTCAGTTAAAGTTAGACATAGTCACTAATTTAGTCAAAGTGATCACTTTTTATTAACATGGTGATAAAAATGACCACTTGCCAAAAAAATAAACACTATTCTAATATAGTTAAAATTAGACGGTCTCCTACAAGACTTTCGGAACTTCACAATCAACAACAGTCACAAATTATTAAAAGAGACGGTTAGTAAAAATAAGAGTCACTAACTGAGTTAAAGTGATCACTTTTTATTAGCACGGTAATATAAAAAAAAAAAAAAAAAAATTTAACAGGATTAATCCCAACTTTGCTTCTTCATCCATTATTAATCCTAACTTTGGATAATCCCATATCAATCCCAACTTTCACCCCCTCCTTCTATTATTGCACCCAACTTATCATAAAAAAAGTATAAGTCATTCTACATAGCACGTGAATTTCCTACTTGACATAATTTGGGATGAAAGTGACATGAATAGGGAGGAAAAAACACATCGGTTAAAGTAGAGCTTACAATGGGGCGGCGTGGTCGGGTTGGGTCAGTTTTCAGTCAAATTAATTTCGGGTCGAGTTTATCTCATACT
>CAAKMY010073379.1:10790-26230 GCA_901111285.1 Corrigiola litoralis | reverse complement strand
AAAAAAAAAAAAAAAAAAGGTGCAAAGTGCAAAGACTCTTCCCCCTCAGCTGAGTGTGACATTTCCAATGGCTGCACCTGCACCTGCACTACGGATGATAGGCAAGTCATCTCAACCCTTTATACTCTAATTAAAGACATCTACTAACAAACTCTAATTACATCTTCTGACCAATCTTTATTTGTCTTGTACCTTCTTAACATTGGCTTTGAACAGATATAGCAGTTAACTTCACAGGTCAGTCAGTCAGTCAGTCAGTCAGACATTTCATCAAACACTTGTCATTTTCATCACTTTTTAAGTTTGTAAAGTCTGTGAATTTATGCAGATGGTATGTTCAAGGGACTCTACCATGGCAAGCAATGTCATGTTGCAGATATTCATGCTGTTTTGACCAGGGCTTGGACTGCCGGTCTTGATAGAATCATTGTATATTTATTTTCTTCTTTTTACATACCCATTTTGTCCTTTTTTTAATTTATATGGTTTTTTTTGCTGTGGTGATAGTTGTGCATTGATAGAATTTGCAGTTTTTTAGTTGTTAAGAATAATTTCTGTGGCAAATTATGCATGTGCTGTTTATGTTTTGTGATTATTGCTGTACATTGATTAATATTGCAGTTTTTACATGTTAGGAATGATTTCTGTGACAAATTGTGCATCTTTTTACTGTTTTTGCTGTTTATGCTTTGTGGTGATTGTTGTACATTGATTAAATCTGCAGTTTTTATTTGTTATGAATGATTTTACGTGGCGAATTGTGCATGTTTTAGTGGGTTTAGGTGACTGGAGTTGATAGGATCATTGTAAATTTATCTTCTTTTGCGATACCCGGATTCTGTTTTTGTTGAATTATGTGATTTTTGTGTTTTTGTTTTGTGGGTTCGTTGTATAGCGGTGAAATTTTTAAGTCATGTATTTGTATTGAATGATTTGTGTGGCAAATAATGCGTTTTTGGCTGTGGTTTAGGTGACTGGGGGATCACTTGAGGAGTCAAAGGAAGCTCTTGCAATTGCAGAAACTGATGGTTTGGTGTTAATGTGTTATGATGTCTTGTTGGATGGCAAATGTTTACACTGTGACTTTGTTGGTTGTGTAATTTGTGGTATTGCGTTTTGTAGGAAGGCTTTTTTGTACGGTTGGCGTGCACCCGACTCGATGTAATGTATGTCAATGTTCATTTCAGTTTCATTTTCATTGTAACATATGGTTTTGCTGATAACTTTATGAAAATGGGAAAATAGATGGATGTGATAATTTCCTTGAGGTTACTCTGATTAGTTTCTTGCTGTTAATTATTTTACTGCTTGAAGGAGTTTGAAGAAAGTGGTGATCCAGAAAGGCATTTTCAGTCACTTCTATCACTAGCTAAGGAAGGAGTTGAGAAAGGAAAGGTGAGGTTTTTTTTTTAGAAATTGAACGTTCTAGTTGAGATAATGTTGTGCATATGGTTGTGGGACTTGATCATTCTTTTTTCTTACACAGACTTGCCAGTTAGTTGGTGTGATTTATGTTTGACATTGGTTGATATAAAGGAACTACTAGTGTCTGGATTTTTCAAACCTGACTCTAGCAAGCCCTTTAGTGAATATATCAGCTATTTGAATCTCTCCACATAGTAATTTCTCCAGTATAAAGTGATAGTAAACCTCCACATGTTTGGTCCTTGCATGAAAGACTGGGGTCTTTGCTAATTTAATAGCCGACTGATTTTCACAAATTCACAATATAACTTCATCATTGCATACATAACTGGTTGACGGAGATGTTTTGATAATTGCATCGACCAAGACCGCCCCAGGGCCGTGAGAGCATATGCTCGATATTTTGCCTCAGTGCTCGATAATGCGAGGCTTGTCTCTTACTAGACCAACTAATTGCACCTGAACCAAGGCTAAACACATAAGAGCAAGTACAACAGGAGTTGTGGGAAGAGATTTAATTTTGTCTCTCGAGACCACCCTCTTTCCTTAAGAGACGGATAAGATACTGATTAAGTTTCTTGGGCTACAATGTTAAAGTCTCTTGTAAAGTCCTAAAATTATGTGGTTTTGTAATCTCAAACTAGATAAGAAATTAACAAAAATTGCTAGTGGGTGAGGACCGCACAACAAGAGACGCAACAAGAGACTCTAGAAAAGTCTCTTCCTATGGAAACTTTGGTAAAGTTTCTTCCCGAACCCTTACGAAGAGCCCCTTCAAGAGCCTCTACAATAGCCTTATTGTAACTCAAGAGACACGATTTCGAGTTTCTTGTTGAAGAGAGAGAAACCCAAGAAACTCTCAGCAACCCTTCAAGAGCCCTCATTGTACATGGTCTAACATGTTGTAGATCTGCAAGTGTTTTGGTAGCTAGCATAGTCTGCCTTTTAATATCCTGAGATTTCAATTGATTCACCCTTCTTGTAAAAATATACCATGGTCTATGTTACCCTTAACATTTCTTAATACTCTTCTCACTTTTCTAAGTGGTGCTTCTTAGGCTTCTGAATGAACCGACTTACACCACCAACTGCATATGAAATATCTGGTCGATTGAGTGTGAGGTATATTAAACTCCAACAAGTTGTCGATACATAGTGCCATCTTGGAGATCCTTTCCTTCTTCTGAACATAATCTTTCATTTGCCTTCATCGATGTGGACAATGGCTTGCAATCTAGCTTGCCATATTTTATTAATGAATCTTTTGCATACTTGTGCTGGTATAAAAATTATACCTACCTCGTTCCACTTTACTTCTAAACCAAGAAAATGATTTAACTTTCCAAGTTCCTTCATTAAGAAACGAATTGAGAGGTTAGTTCTGATTCTTTTGATCTCCTCAAGGGTATCCCTGGTAACAATTAGATCATCAACATAAACCAGCACAATAGCTAGTTTTTGATCAATAACTTTGATGAACAAACTCGAGTCACTAGGTGCCATTGAGTAACCACTTTTAATAAAAATTCCGGTCTTACCATACCATGCTCTTGATTCTTGTTTGCAAACATAAGATGGATGAAGAGTGCTTACAAACCCTTTGGGTTGATCCATGTAAATATCTCGATCTAGCTCTCCATGAAGAAAAGCATTCTTCATATCAATTTGCTAAAAATTCCATGACTTGCGCAACTAGAACCAGTAAGACTCTCACGGTAGTAATTTTTTGCCACGGGACTAAATTTCTTATCATAGTCAAGACCATATTGTTGCGAGAAGCCTCTAGTTGCTAATTTTGCTTTGTATCTCTCAATAGAACCATATCTTCTTGTCTTCCACTTGTACACCCATTTGCATGAGATTGGTTGCTCTTCTTCGGGTTTCGGCACCGATTCCCAGGTTTCTTTTTGTTTTAGTGCCTTACCATATTGACAACCAGCGCAAACAGTACCATCTCGTACATCAGTTTGCGGAAGACCTTTGACTGGAACTTCTTTCATCTTCCTTTTAAGCATGTGATGACTAACATGCCCAAGTCATGCATGCTATAATTCTGCCGTCTCATTTCTCCTTGTCTTGTCAACATATGCTACTTGTGCTGACATAACATAAATAAAATCTGTTCTTCTTTCTTCCTTAATTGGCTTGCATAGCGGCTTTAACGTTTTATATACTTTAGCATCAATACATCATCTGGACCAAAGAGAGCATAATTACCTGAAGATGTTAGTTGGGGACACTGGTAAAAGATTTTTCCCTCAACACGGAGGACATTTTACAGCTTTACTTGCTCAAACCCAGGTGCTATGGTTGCCTTTACAACATGTGTGATTGGCAATCAAGAGTTAGTAGTTGTGCTGACATGATGCTCTCCTGGAAAGCTCTTTTTATTTTGCAGTTGTGCTGAATTTCCAGTCATATGATTGGAACTTCCAGAGTTTACAATCTAATCTATCTCATAAATAATAGTCTTACTATTAGTAACCGCCAGTGCTAATTCTTTCTTTATAGTTACAAATTCTTTCAATAAGGAATCTAAATTGTTTTCACCAACAGTGCATATAGCGTGAATATGCCATGATTCTTCACTTTTTACATAAGAAGAAGGTGCCACATTTCCTTCTGCGGAAGGGCTCCAACAATCACGTGCATAATGGTTTCTTTTACCACATTTCTTGCATTTAGAATAATTTTTCTGATTTTTATGGGAATTAGAAATACTCTTACCTTGATCATATCTGGCTCCCCCTCGATTTGAACTCCTCCATATGTCCTTTTTCTGCCATCGACTTGATTGGTCTTTTTGGACTAGCATCTTGTTCTTTTTGTGCTCTTTTATTACTATAGAGAGCTTTTTCCTCTCCTGTAACATTCCCAGATGCTTGCTTATCCAAGGCTTCTGATTAGCCAATATATTCTCCAGTCTCTCTGGTGTTGGCCAACCACGTGTTGCTGTGATAAGGCTATGAAATTCAGGACGTACTTCGTGAATGATAATTCTTCTGGACCTCGTGTTAGTCATGTGATTCTCCTTATTAAGCTTACAGATTTTTTGACATAGACTCTTCACTTTTGAGAAGTACTTCATTGTATTCACTGTAGAGAAAACTGTGTGCAACTTGATGTTTTTGTTCTGAAGCTCAATTGATTGATACTTCTTCAGTTACACCGATTGTCTTGATTTCCTTGAATTGTATTCCTCACAACTTTTTACTCCCTGAACGGAACTATCTTTTTATAGTGAGAGGAAAGTGTCCATTTGCTATCAGCAGAATGTCGCTCTTGAAGAATATAACTCTGCCCTCAGAGTGCTGCCTCGTGATAGCCAACTCTTTCGAGAGAGTGTATCTTTGACCCGAGAGAGCATCACATGAAACAAAACTGTTGGTATTCAACTTAAGTGCTGCTATCCCGTAGCTCTAAGTTTTCTAACAGAAGGGGTGCTCATTCGTTTGACTTTTCTTATCCATGCTATATAGCTCATATGGCCGTCTTGCGTGTTAGTGTATGTATGAAATCTATTTTGACAGAGCAACAGGATAATATTACTTGGCAAGTGATTGTTTTACCCTTGAGGCTGTGAAACCTTTGGTGTTCTCTAGTTACATTGTCTCCCTTAATCTTTTCCCTTTTCACTGGTCATTAAGGACTAAGGGTTTTTCTTCCTTTCTTTGGTACTTCCAAATGTTTTAGATCGGCTTATCACATTAAGCTGTTTAGTGCTTGACTGTTTTGAAATACTATTCAAGGAAGGTTGTCGCGATAGGTGAATGTGGATTGGACTATGATAGGCTTCAGTTTTGCCCAGCTGACATCCAAAAGAAGTATGTAGTTATATTGAAGCATTGTTGTTAGATATATATTTCCATTATACGTCTCTGACATTTTCATGTTGGCGTAACACGAAGTAGGTTGTAAACTTGTATTCCATGTTTTTGGCCTAGGTACTTTGAAAAGCAGTTTGAATTAGCGCATGCAATGAAGCTGCCAATGTTCCTGCACATGCGTGAAGCAGCTGGTGATTTCTGTGAGATTCTAGATCGCAACAAAAGCAGGTACCTTCTAACTTTCATTCATGCCTTTTATCTGTACCTCAAAAATTAAATGTAATTGCTTGCTGTCATTATCGTCCAATGTCCTGATAAATGTAAGTCAAAAGTCTAAAAGAGGCAATGAGCTACCAAGGATTACTGAAGAATCATAAGCTTGGGGCAACTTGGTTCCTGTTAGAAAGAAAGGAATACACATATGACTGTTTACCAAAACCATTGTTGGTTCTTAGATGAGCGCATACTACGTCATGTCATTGTGTTTAGAGCGAGGTCAAGAATCATAAGCTTGAGTGCCTACTCAAGCGATATCATGTTTTTGAATGTGGTTAAAAATACGTATCACTGATAACTGACTTTAATTTTTGTGTTGTAATTGGAAGAGAATGATAAGGGGGTGGGAGGAGATAAGCTGTGGTCACTACATTTAGAGTTATCATACAATATTATGCTGATCCAATGTCCTGGAATCTCTTCGGACGTAGTAAAGTGATGTCAATGTCATATTCTTGGCTTGCAGATTCCTTGCCGGGGTCGCCCATTCTTTCACTGGAAGTGCAGAAGACCGTGATAAACTACTTTCTTTTGGTAATTTGTATATAGGTGAATACACTGTCCACCCTCACAACCTTTTTACTAAGTACTACTCTTTGTTAGTTCAGAGTTGAGACAGTAATGGAGCTAAATGCTACTGGAAAAGAAGTATCTATTTCTTTAGATTAGACAAGAACTCGCATAAAAAGCTAACTGAATCTTTTTTTTTTTTCCTATGGTTAACAGTCCTTACAAATTCTATAGACATTATAATAGGTGCAATTGATTAGCCATTTAATGGATGATTTGACCAATAAAGTGGTTACTGATTGATAATGTACATTAAGACAATGCAAATGACTTTAGGGCGTATATTTGAGGTATGACTTGGTAGACGAAAGTAGAGTTAGATGATGGTAATTCTTCCTATAAAGTTTTGATGATGGTGCATTGCTTTTTGAGAAATTATATTCATATATGATTGCTACAACTATTTTGCGTTGCAGAAGTACTTAGGAGTTGGGACCTCATCCTCCAGTTGCAGTTCTTGGAAAGTTTGGGGCTGATAGTTGTAGAAGGGAAATGTAAATACAATTTTTAAACTTGACCAACTTTTACCATTGACTATTTTGAAAACTATGTTGTTTTGGGAGTAGTACTAGGCTACTAGCATTAGATTTTTCTTAGAAAGTACTTGCCGACAAGTATATTTCTAATCTATTTAAAATGTATTTATAAAGTAAGTGGTGCAAGAATCCAACTTTGCGAACATTTTGGAACAAGTGTATTAGTTTACAACTACACAGCTGACTCTGACCTATGGAATTGGGAACTCCGGAAAGACTTCTTTCTGGAGCAACAGAGCTATGATTTCTATTTAAGAATCCCTCATAAGGATGGATACTCCTGCGTTAGGCTTGAGTTAGTTGTAATATAGTCAAAATCATTACTGTGCAGTGTCATTAGTTATGTTTCATATTCAAATGCCTTCTCCTTAGGACTGGAAAAAATGCGTGTATTGTGGTTGCATAACTTATCTATTTGAAACAGTTTAAAAGTTCAATTTAAAGCTGTTAATGGCAAATAGTTGCACTTCTATGTAGCACATTATTCTGTGTACTGTAGTTCACAGTTGGACTTTGCTCTTAGGACTTTCAATCTCAACAGTTCATCAGTTATGATCATTTGCTCTGATTAGTGGCTAATGCCAAAACTCTCTGATCTGATTGTTACGATTACAAGCAGGAGTCAATGGCTGCTCTCTGAAGACTGCTGAGAATCTTGAGGTGGTTAAGGGAATTCCTCTTGGTAGAATGATGATTGAGACAGACTCACCATACTGTGAGATTAAGAACACTCATGCAGGAATAAAGATGGTGAAGTCAACATGGCCATCAAAAAAGAAAGAGAGATATGATCCAGACTGCCTTGTCAAAGGGCGGAATGAACCTTGCCTTGTTAGGTTAGTTTCATTTGGTTTTGGAAATTGTAACTTGTGGCAGTTCTGCTTTCAAACTTCCTTGATGTGTGGCTCTCTACTTTGCGCTGCTCACAAGCTTTAGATCTTTGTGTGTTTCATCAAGAATTCATATTTGTCTAAAGTCCTTTTTTGCGCCCATCATTTTTCTGTTGCTCGACTCATAGAGCCTGCTCTCTTTTAATGTTAATAACCTTGGTTATATGGTTAATGAGATCCACTGCTGATACATTTCTCGCAGTAGAGCGTCTCCCCCCCCCCCCCCTCCCCCGTCTCTTTCCGCAACCCCAGTGTATAACAGAAGGACTGGTGCAAGGAGATTCCGGGAACAGTAGAAATTTGATTTGTCATCAGGTTCGGCTCTTCAAATACCTAGCATGTGTCTCTGGGCAATGTTTTGAACACCTATGTTGGTCCTCACTGGGAAAGTTTTGTAGGTTGTCTGATTTCATTTAGTCAATGCTGGCTTGTGGGTGGGAGTATTTTTTTGGATTAAAAAATTTTATGTTCTTCTATGTACATCCTGTGAAAGTTTGAGTTAAAGAAGCACAGAGCACAGGTTTTCAGCTATGTAGTGTTGCAGAGCTAGTCCCTGCAGCTTGAAGGTTTCTTAACCATTCTCAGATAGATGGTTGATTAATCAGGATGGAAGTTCTTCCTTCCTTTTTTATTTTTTTGCTATTAGTTTGGTTGTTATTTCCGCCTCCCTTCTGAAGTGCTGTGTCTAATTATCGAATACTTGAATAATCTAGTTTTATCCATGGTGTTCAATACTGCTTTTGGGCTTCTTGGAACGTCCAATGCAAGTTTTATCGCGTACAACTTTTCTTTGTTTCTTAAGACATCCCAGGACTTTAATCTTGGAATTTAATATTCTTAAGACTTTGTTGAATCTCACTGGCCTAGAGTTCCATCTTGACTCAGGCCTCAGCTTACCACTAGTTTACTCTCAGCAAAATATCTCACAGTGTTGTTAGCACGTGGAGTCACGTTCATGATATTTTTTATTTATTTTTTGACAAGGACGTTTATGATATTGTCTCTATGAAGCTATCATGCAGAGTTTTATCTTTGCTTTTGGTAAGTTTATGGCATTGGTACTTTCAGTCTATGAGCCTAATCTCTATTCTATGTAGGCAAGTCCTTGAGGTGGTTGCTGGATGTAAGGGTATTGCTGATATAGATCAGCTGGGTACGAGCGTGTACCACAATACCTGCAGGTAATTCCGCAAGCCTTTAAAAATTGCACTTTTTTAGCTTTAAGAGCCTATTGAAGGTGACAGCCTCAGTGGCAGTGGCTTGCTCGTAGCTGTTAAACATTTTCGTATACAAAACCTTAAGCAAGAACATGCCATGAAGATTATGCAATATGGGTTATTTTTGTGGCTTTTTCTACTCTTGTTTATTAGAAAGTATTGCCTGCAGCAGTTGTGTGGTTATTTTAATCATATAGACTGATGATAGCAACGCAATTATTAACTGACGAATGATTTTGATTTTTATTCTTATTTTGCTTTTTTGGTTTCAAAGGGTGTGTCATGTGTGTCATCATATGTTTCATGTCAGTTATATACACATCAAGTTTCTAAGCAAGGGAGGCACACAACCCTGATGTGTTTCTGTGATTATGTTCGTAGATCAGAGCACCTCTAAGGCTCTGACTCTCTGAGTCCTGTTTTTGGCTGTTTGCTGCAGGGTCTTTTTTCCTCAAGATTTGGACTCTGCTGCTGAAGCTCTTCTTGCTGGTAAAGAGGCACAGTGAAAGGGACTCCTTTTGGGCATTTTACCAGCTTCTGGCTTACGAAGATGCTTCTGCTTGGAATTTTGGATCGTGTCGTTTGATTCCGTAAAAGTTTATGGAAGTAAACATATGTAAGCAGAATTTATGCTACCTTTCAAGAGGTCATTAGTATTGTTCCGTTCACCTCTGGTTCTTGAAAGGAACAATAGAAAAGAGAATACTGAAATTCTTAGAATTGAGTAAAAACATTGTACTCCGTACAATTTTGTCGTTGTGAAATACAGCAATTAGCATCCGTGAAGGATTTGAGATTTGAAGTAATGTGCCGCCTTTTCCTTTTATAATGTAAAATTGACATGCTAACCCAATAATATAGTGATTTAATTGGCACTTCAAACTGTACCCGTCACTTAAGCTCATGCTGGGATACAGATCTGGGAGATTTGTAGAGCATTATGCATTCATAATCAAGAAGCTTTATCATATCACGATTCACGACCAGTAAATTGGTCTCTTAACTTCTGGATTTGAATAACTCATACAAAGCACAATGGAAAATACACACGTAATGACTCATAATTCATAAACATATGCATCTCTGAAGTCGGAACCATTTTTCTACGCTCACTCAATTGTATCAGAAGATCTTCTAAGTTCCACCAGAAGCTTGGGATCAAAAAGGAGTGGCAGGAGAATTTACTCTGGTGTTGTTGCTTGAACATCTCTCAAGCAGATTCAGCAGTAGTCAGTGACCCCTTTCGAGGATCAAACCGCAGAAAATTAATCACTCTACTCAACATTGTCAACAGTGTTAGAGCGAGTCCTATCAGCTGCCATATTCAATCGTAAAGGTCGTCCTTCTAGTTCCTGGTGACACAAACATACCATTAATCGATTGGGAATTATACAGCATAGACATGTTATATTAAAGATCCGAAACAATTATAATATAATACTAACCATTCCATTCATGGCACTCAGGGCAGATTGTGCAGCATTAGCAGACGAAAATGAGATAAAGCCGAAACCTCTTGATCTTCCACTGTCTCTCTCATATATCACCTTGGCGCTCAGAAAACCTTCTTGTTCAGCAAAGGCGTCCCTGAGTCCTTGTGTCGTGACGCCCCATCCAAGATTACCAACATAGAGCTTATGTGGAGTATCCACAAAGCTCTGGTTGCTGCTTCGTATTTTCGGCCCCATCACTTTCCTCTCACCTCCTCTGGGCACTTCTGGGAAGTTCACCTTGACAGTTCGGCCTCCAACTTGCTGCCCAAAATTATAGTCTACATTACATATTTGTCGAAATTAAAACAACTTAAGATGATTCACGATTTCACCCATAGGAACAGATATTACAAAGCTGAGTTAAGGACTGCAGACATCCCTCCAACTGTCTGTCTATTATACTCCTCAGCTCTTGACAATTTGCATATGGTGCTCAGGTTTCTACATTCAACCAGCTAGAAGTTGTCTAATATCCTCTATAGCACTTGCTAGCTATTAAAACTCTCCTATATGGTCCTGGTTGTTGTACAATCATTTCTAAGTTTTCAAACCAACGCATGTCTTCACTTCAGCTCTAATATCTTTGAGCATCAGTTGTAGATCATTACCCAGATAATTCCCTCTCTTTAGTGCATGTGAATCCAGTAGCGGATGCAAGATTGGAGGGCGTAATAATACTACATTCTCACAATTTTCTACATTTTTAACAGCTTTCTCTACCATTTTTCTACCTTACTGTACCATTTATTCAAAAAAATTGGCGTGTAGCTGCGACCCCTTGTTAGCTTCCCCACTCCACCCTTTGCATGCAATAAGGCGAAAAATTCCTAGCACTTTTCTTCGTTCTTCCCCATATCAATGATATACTCCACAATATATTATATATGCTGTGGAGAATAAGTAAGCATTTCATATGAACTCAGTTCTTCAAAAGGATCATATATCCACAATTCATCCCAAGTAAGCAGATTTCTTGAGGTGTAAAGTTTTGATAGTCGAGTACGTTGGATAATTTATTGTTCCATAAGCTTCAAATTGGCACATTTAACAAAAACCAAACTATTTCTTAGCCCTAACACATACGGAGTAATACTTATTTATGCATTGTTCAGAAACAAAAGTGACGCTAATACAATATGCAGACAATATAAGTGGAACAACTCATAGACAAGAGCATAGGCAGAGTGCTTACAGAACCATCAAACATCCCAACAGCTTCTCTTGCATCATCAATGCTTGCCATTGTAACAAAACCAAACCCTCTGCTCCTATCAGTCATCTTATCATATATAATCTGAAATATCGTACCAACACAAACACTCATTTCCACAATTAATTCAAGCAACATAGAAAAGCCAAAACAATGACATGAAATGAGAATAGTATTTATATACCTCAACAGACTTGACTTGACCAGCCTCAGCAAAGACTTCAGCCAACTGAGCAGAAGTCATGGAATACGACAAGTTTCCCACGTAGAGCTTACAATCATCAGCTGAATAAGACCCTTTGGTTGCATTATCATCATACTCTTCAAAACCATCTTCTTCTTGTTCAGTCTCTTCTTCTTCTTCGTCTTCATCTTCGCCATCTTGGTTTTCTTCAAGGTCATCATCAGTGATCGTGTCTTGCGTATCGCTGAAGACAGAAGAGTGGCAAAGGTGGATAGGGAAGAGAAGAGGGAGAGGTGAAAGAGTGAAGTTATGGGGCTTAAGAGCGAGGTTTTTGAGGAGGGGTTTTGTTGGTTTCGGCGAGAAGTGGGAGAATGAGTGGTCTGAAGAGAGGAAAGGAAGAGAAGATGAGGATGGTGGCGTAACAATGGAGGTGAAACATGTTGCTGCTGCTGTTGCCGCCATTGTTATACGAAGGAATGGGATTGAAAGTGGTTCGAAAGAATGGCCGTTGGCTAATATTTTTTCCCTCCTCGATATTTATTTGGATAAGGTTGATGGTACATTACAATATCACAAATTTACTTTTTTATTTTTATTTTCTTTAATTAAGAAAGAAATCAGAGTTGGCGTCTATGATAGAACCAATAAATTTATCCTTTCAAATGAGAGAACCTAGGCGAATATCGAAGATGTCAAATCATCTAGTAAGCACCAGTTTTCTTCAATGACCTTCATTCGTAAGGAAATCAACAACCTTATTTGCCTCTAGGAAGCAATGATTAACTAAAACTTCATCTGAAAAGGCTAGGTCATGTTTGATTTCGAAAATAATGTTGGCGGTCTCCTATGGAGGATTCCACAAACCACGAGTTGCGTTGATGACGCTTATGTTATCTCCTTTTAAGACGATTTTCTTGATACCAAAAAACTTTGCACCTTGAAGTCCTTCTCGTAGTGCAAGAGATTCAGCAAAGACTATACTAATAGAGCCTCAAGCTTTGGTTCCTAAAATCTTGGGCATACCATAATGATCTTTGATTATAAACCCTATAACAGAGCTCCCATCTTTTCTTTTTGAGCCATCCAATTTTAATTTATGAAAGTTCTTTAGGAGTTTACTCCAACTGATTAGTTGAATAGGATTATTGAGAGGTGGATGAATCTTGAGCTTCCATCTTCAAAAGTTTACTATGGTCCATGCAGGAATTTTTTTACAAAAAATCTTGTATGAGGCCGTTATATTTTAATGTAGAACTAGACGGTATAAAATAGGTGACTTTTTGGTTTAAGTGGCCGTCATCTTTATACAATGTTAATGTAAAGTGATTTCTAAATTTTGTGACCAATTCTAATCAGAATAAAGCGTCTTTTATTAATTTGTGTTTTACTCCAAAGATGAAATGGGTAGTAGTATTTAGGAGTGGGGTATTGATTTCTTTTTTCTTCGTTTGCACCTTACGATTAACCCCAAAGATGAAATGGGTAGGGTCACGAGGACAACAAGGCTCTCTCTTATGGCCTTATGAATTGTCTAGAGTTAGAGACTTTTACTTAGAGCTAAATAACCCTTTACTAGTTGAAATATACAACGAAATTTGATTTAGATGATAATAGATTGCTGGTATATGAGTATAACTTCCACAAATGTAGCGGAATTGGAATTAAAACTTTTACATCACAAATGACGATCTTTTGTAATTATTTGTGGTATCTTTGAGGTTTCGTGTTTTTTATATGGTACCCCTCATATTAGGTGTCCATCAATGACCCGTAAGGTTTTGTTTTTGATAAAAAAAAAAATTGAAAACTTGATGTGATGTGATTTAAACTTTTTTTTTTGTTTGTTAAGGGTAATGAAAATTATAACATTTGTGCAGCTATACATCATTCACTTCGAAATTAAACTTTCTAGAAACAGACGAAATATGTAAAAGAACTAAACAGTAGAAGAGAGCATGATATTAATTAGAGGTAATTATATCATTTTGTTTGTTAATCAAGTCATTAACCCCACTTCCCATCTCATATATTCTACTCTTAAATTAGTTAAATTATATTCTTTGTTATTTACATCATTTTCTCAAATTAGCTAATAATGTTCTTTGTTCATTAAGTCATTAGCGGTACTTAAACGATTTTTATTAGCTAAAATATGGGTTAATTGTTTTTTTTTTTCTAAATCACTAAAATAGCTTAATTAACTTTAATGATGATGGGGTAAAATTCCTAATTTTTTTGGTAAAAAACAAACCTCTAGGAAACGATATATAGGCCCCCATCGTGAGAGGTTACATAGGAAATATATGAGTCCTCAAAAGTACAATAAATAATTTTCCATATGGTAAAGTTGCACGATTTATAAGCGGTCTCTCACAAAAATTCATTGACTACCCATTTCTAATTTAGGCTTGTTTTCAACAAAACCATAGTCAATGTGGATTATTTGAGTGTCAATGGTATTTAACTCTTAGAGGTCACTTGATTTAGTGTAATAGCCAGGAATAAATACATGGTAAAATTATCGGGCTATTTTTATGGTTCTAGATTAAAGGTAATTTTGTACGAGGGTAACATTATCCCCATTTCCTTTCCTGGTGTAACAATCTTTGGGAAAAAGAATTTCAGCCCTTCATCAACTCCATTTTTATCCTCACACTTTTCATCTCATCATTTCAGTTTTGGGGTAGAGCGGGGGAGGAGAAAAGGTGAAGGAAAAATATAGGATCAGCCCTCTTAAAACTTCAAACTGATAATGTATAATTGCCAATAAGTTAAAAAAAAGGACTTTCAACTTAGAAATTAAGAATCGAGTTATCGTGACTACCAATTGTTAACCTCTATTTATTTTGGAAAAAAACAATGTTGAACTAAATTTGTATGCATGTGCATATTTTCTTGTGTATATTGTGATCATGATGTTCACAATTAAATGGCCTAATCGAGGCACTCTTAGTTTTTCCACTTATTTCCTTCCTATATATTCTAGTTGTGTTTTTCATATTTAATATAGAATATGACTTCTAGAATAAAATGGAAGAATTTATATACATCTATCAAGGTCTTGTAAACAGTTTCATTGTAGAATAGGATATGACAAACTGTGAGGGTACTATGTAAATCAACACGTGGGAAACCTGGACTTGATATATGAAAGTTATCGTCCAACATTAGTTATCTCTTGCCGAGTTTCTTTATTTATCAAGTTCCATGAATCTATTGTTCTCTTAGTGAGAGTTTTGGTATGAACCTCAATCAATCATAAAACTGAAACTAGGATTGGTGGGGTGCGCCAGGCCCTTACAGTAGTGCAACGCATGGGCGACGCTTGAAGACCCCGATAGCAAGCTACCGTGGTGGGCCTTCCCCCTTAAAAAATTAATTTAATATCGTATGGACCATTGGTCCATATATCAGATATTAAACTGATAAGAACAGATACTACACTTGATCTTAGCCAAAAGGCCGAGAAAGGTATGCTTTATACATTGGCTTGTGCCCTTTTTTATACTCTGACAATCCTTAGTCTTGACTTTCCTGTTCGATGTGGGACTTCTTTTCAGCTACAAACTTATGCTAAGCTTATCTTCTTTGACGATACTTTTTCACTTCCAAAGGCCCTTGATACAACAGTCAGCAGATACTTTCCGTTTTAGTGAGAGGACGACAATGAGCTTCTAAAGGAGTAAAATCTAACATCGGGTTGTCAAGTGTTTGGATCCTCTAGAGTTTATTCTTGTAGAGTTAGTAGAGTTTGCCATAATTGGTAGCATGAAAAGAGAGATGTATGACCAAAACACCCAAAGGGGGAAAGT
>CAAKMY010073368.1:0-29977 GCA_901111285.1 Corrigiola litoralis | reverse complement strand
TATACACACATATATATAATATATATGGGAAACCAGGCAAGTCTCTCCTGCTCAATGCCATCTCCCCCAAGAAGATATAGGCAAATACTCGCAAATCGTTATAATCACAACACCGCCACCGCTGAATGAAATAATATTGCCATTCTAATTTTCCGAAACCATGAAATATGGAAATGGTTGATAATCATCTATTCATAAATAGTTCTCTTACCTGAATCTCAGGATCAGCAACAACATACTGCTTCAAGAGTTTGTCACCAAATGCACGAGATACAGCAAGGACGCCTCCAACCCTCCAAGTTCCTGTTAATGAACATTAGTTATCCAGAACCAACTGCAGTGGAAAAAGCATTGAATCAACAAGTGGGGCTGTTATATATGTTTACCAGCCCACATGACAAAACCGCCTGCATCCTCAATTCGTTGCCGTTCGTCACTTTGGTCTGGCTTGTGATCTCGAGAAACAGCAATTGCTGCAATAGTTAAGGAGTAGAGGTGAGACAAATGACAAGAAAATCCTACATAAATATTTCCGAATAAACTAAAAGCACATAACATACAACATATCAAAAGATATTTCCTGAAAGATAACTGCGTAGTTCACTCTCGATCAACCCAATCAAATTAAACATATCTGCATCCTAATAGTCACAAAATCACACATACATGGAAACACAGCCAACGTAATTAACAAATAAATAATGGGCATGAAGAAAGAAGTATTGCATAGTCTTCCTCTTTTATAAATCAATGTTATACATGTACGGCTAATAAAGTATTCAAGCAATAGCAAACGGCGCTCTAGAACCTGCCTATCAAAACCAAAAGGATATGATTGACATGTCTGTATCTTGATATCCACAACCACAACTATGGAATCATAAAGCAGCCATGGAATAGAAACCTTTCATTCATAATGTACCTTCACCACCTCGACATATAACAGCCCTGGAATCACCAACGTTTGCAACTAACAAACGATCTCCAACAAGGATTGCAGTGGAAGCAGTTGATCCAGCGTCTCTATTCTGATTATTCTCCGACTTAAGAAATTCCGAGTCAGTGTGACTGTAGGTTTCAGCTGCAAGAAGCAACAGCATGAAGAAGAGTTTGTATACATTAAAAAAAATGATTAAGAAGGTAAAGAGGTCTTTCTAGAACATTGACCAAACAAATATGCAGAATACCACAAGTCCACAAACCTATAGCTGATTTGGTATCAGAAATGAACTTTGGGTGCTTAATCAGATTGCTGAAGAGATTGTGCTTCACATACTCCGCAGCTCGAGCACCACCATGTCCTGGAAGCAAAGAAACATACACCTCAATTTTAAGACAGTAAAATATCAGATAAGATCAAGAGTAATAAATTTCCCTACGAAAGCCCCAACTCCTGCCATTTCTCAACATCAAAATAATTGCAAAGTTTACGCAATTGAGAAAAATTCAGATCCATGAAAAAATTTTTGCAAACCATAAAATGGATGAAGTCTCCATCTTATAAAACCTCAAATTTTATGCAGAAAAGACTTTCTAAATATGGAGTCCTGTTTCCAATTTTCCATGTTATAAAAGTTCGCCAAGTAACGGTCGAACCTCAGGAGTGAAGTGATACAAAAAACTAAAAGGAATGGGATAAATAATTGTATGCTTAGTAATCAAAATCGAGAAACCATACTGACTTCTAAAGAATCCGATAACAAATTCAAAAGTAGCATGCTTGAGGTTTTATTAGCTTTTGGAAATCCTAGTACCCAATCATGTCTCCAAATTGTGAAAGAGGCATAGACAAACTAAAGCAGGTAGTACATCGAAGAACCTGTCTAGCCAAGCACTCAACGGAGGATGAATGCATATCACTTTCAAGAATAGGAGGAAAATGATCCACGTATTGTGGTGTAATCGAAATTAGCAGTAAATAAATAAATAAATCACAGATGTTGCAGAAACAGGTACTCATAAGTCATACCGCAGCAAGTCAACAAAATAACATTACCAAACACCAGATCATAACAGAACAATTATATCACACATACGGGAAATGATTTTTACACTCTTATTGTTTTTTTACACTCCCCATGTAAGAGGAAATAAAAATTGCACAAAAATATATGCTCTCACATGGGAGAGGTTAGTGGGAGTGTAAAAAAACATATGGCGTGTAAAAATCAGTTCCCCATACATATACATGACATGACACACTTTCTCTTTGCTAAATAGCAGGAAGTGAAGGAAGGAGTGCATACCGTCAAAAACGCCAAATAGGCCAACTACCTCTCCCTCCACACCATCGATCCTTGTCTCATAAAAATCTTCCATCGATGATCTCTTACCTGGTGAGCTTGCAAATCCATAGCTAAACCTGCCATTTTGGCTGCAAAAGGATATCACCATTAGTATAGATAGGGCAGAAGATCCAAAATTAATTATCCAAACAAATAAACAGAACTTGTAAATCTTGGCACAGTCAATTGCAATACCTAATATTGGTGCCTATGAAAGTCTTAACAATTCCAAGAAACAAAAAGACAAAGCAGTATGCATATTTCCAAATATTATTTCCTGTATAAAATCGTGTGTCATGTGTTCCAACAAGAAATTAACACTTTGAAACATCAAACCGGTTCATCAAACTACTCAAAAAATATAACTGGAAACAACCCCAAAAGAAAATTTGGAGCTACAATGTGAACGAAAGACAAAAAATTCGAGATTCCTTTGCATAAGTCATGATAAGAGGCAACTTGGCATGTAAGTTTGTAATGCATGCAGTAAGTAAATACTTGACCAGAGCTGAAATGTCCATGGATTTATGATCATTTCCATTCCCCAGTCCCCACTACCACATTTGATTTAAAGTTAAAAAGCAGAGACCGAGCCAGGATGAAAAATTGAAGGGGGGAAGGAGGGAGTGGGGGGGGGGGGGACGGTAAAGAGAACCCCTTATGAGCCGACTTCGTTTGAGCTATTGCTAGCCATTAATTATATATACTAGTGACTAATCTACACTAGAGGTTGTTGGTCACTTAATCATGTAAATTACATGTAGATTGGTACAAAAAACAGTAGACTAAAAGGTAGGATTTAGAAAGTAGGAAGCACGCTTGAAAAATTCAAGAACAAAGAAATTAATCAGAAGTCAGGGATAAGAATCGAACTCAGGTAAGTCAACAACATACCAGAGGTTTACCTATGCTATAATAGGTACATTAATTTACTTGAAAACTTTCAGAAAGTTGACAGGGGACAGAGCCATCTAGCTCTGTCATTGGTAGAAAGGTTAAAAAGCCACCCTTCTACTGGATGATAAGAGTCTAACGACTGAATACCAATGTGAAAATTAGAAAAAATCATTATTTTCGGCTTGTCGAACCGAGTGTTCCCCTCTCAGGTTTTATGTAAAGTCAGAGGGAGAAGCTACTCGAGCCTCACATATATGGGAAAGCCAAGCTAAAATATATATACCCAATATTGGAAACAAGACGTCTATCATATGCAACTAAACTACTTTAAACCATACGATCTTTGACAATCTACACAAACCATACAAGGTTCAGGAAGTACACCATCCTTCAGCAGAGGTTTCCTTCTTCGTTATTTTGAAACAACCTTACACAAAAGCATCTAGTATGCAAAGGTTGAACCTTCAACTTAGGGAATGGTCGTGATAGGTGTACAAATTCTAAAAACTTAAGTGCTAAAGGTGCTATTACAACCTGAACTCCTCTCTCCTCGATAATACCTCTCATCCTTCTATACCCTCCTTGATTGTTAACGGAGCTTTGAAGGCTTACAAATTTTCGGATCTATAAAACCCTGAAACTGTTTATAAAACGAGCTTTATAAAGGAGGCATTGCACCCTTATAACACATAAGAGAAAAGGGACACAAGGGCACATAGTAATGATTTTGATGACACTAGCCTCAATTCTGCATTCACCGGATGGGATATAATCTTGGGAGCAGCTTGGGAATCACATCTATCATAAGGCTAGTATTTCGAGTAAAGCCCCTCTCTAAGGGACTTTCAGTGGCATTTTTAAACCAACGACCCCAACAGCTGGTGCTTCCACAGCATCCAAGACTTTAGTCCAAAATCGATTGGATAATAAGAACATCAACAGATGTGGTCCTTTATGAGCCACAAAGTTAGGACTTCGGTCCTGATGGAAGGTGGTTAAAAGCCAGCAGACTGACATACAGGCTTGCAGCGCTCACAGAATTTTAGCTGCTTGGCAGTATGTAGCTTCTGGAAGAGCAGCACTCTGCACTCGCTGGCCGTTAGTTCACCTTAATTAAAGTCTTCAGTAGCAACTTGGATACCGAAAGGACAACGGAGATGTGCATGAGTGCCTAGGCACCAAATTTAAATCATACCGCCCAAGATCGGAATAAAGGAGTAAGTGATACTCACTTACCCAGAACTTTATAACTTCACATGAGGATCAAGGAGAAAATATTATGTCAAACATCAATTATACAGAGACGGACATCAGCGACCTCGGTCCAGCCTCTCAACAGGCTGGCAATAACACTTCCAGAAGTGAAGATGAGGATAAGCGTGTCAAGTTCTTTCTGAAAATTTTGGGCTTAAAGTTAGTTGAACCTTCGGGCATTAACTAAAAGCTATCTCCTAGATATCATGAAAAATGATCACCTAGCAAGTGTATGATTCCTAAAAACTCCCATAGTTAGGAGTAATTTTCAACCAAGATATAGATGATTGCTACACATCTACAGTATATGGGTAAAATATCACTTAGTTTTGGTGATAATATCTGTAACACCGCTTTCCCGATTTGTTTCCCTTTGTTGCGGTTACTCGATTGGTATTTCCTATTATAATCTTAAAATGCAGGCAGGAAAGGAATCACAAAATCAACAGCTACTGTGATCCAATTAGGAAGTTAGTTAGAACATTTGGGAGTTAGTTACAGATGCACACAGAATTCTTCACATTTCCGCATCTTTTATTAATGTTTTGCAGTTGAGCTTAGCTCCTGCATGACAAGACACAAATGTATAATTTAATCTAATCAGTACTGACACATACAAACGCAAAACTTCGAAAATAATTCATAAGTATCCCAGTATACTGTTATCCTGTCTTTCTAATGCCTCTTTACCGTAACATCTGTAAGTGCTAAATGCTTAATCCATCAGGAACTCTGGCAGAATAGCGATCTTATTAGACTTATGAGCTTCAGCAAATAGACTACCAAATTCTAAGTCAGTATGCATGAACCAATTCGCAGATGCCATAAAAGCAGCCACACAATATCCAAATTCAAAAAGACAGCATATAAATAGACAGTGACCACAATAGGAGCATCAAACAAACGCTTAAGACACGAGATTTAATACAGAACTAAGACAAATAATATATCCACAGACAAGAGCAGTCACCTGAGGCCGCCGCCGCTGACCGGTTTTTCCTCAGCATGAATTTGGTTAGAGGGTTGCAACACTGAATCAAGGTAACCCATTTCACTCCTCAAATATTCACAACTTGTACCCTCTTTAATCTGATGATGTATGCAACTAACAACAACAATAACAATAGTAGCAGTCAATATAAAGTCTTTCTTCATGAACTTATCATTCAACCTGAAGGTCTAGCCATCCAGAAATACATTTTTTCACCAACTACTGATCACAACCAACTCCAACCTGCAAACAACAGTGTCATAACACTATTTAATCACAAAATCCAAGGACATTTCTTCCTTTTTTTTAAATTTTTTTTCCTTTTCTACCTTTTTCCAAAGATAAACTATATTTGAAGATAATCACAAGTACCCAGATACACAAATCAAAAGTTAATCCAAAGCCATAGGCATTATCTCAAATTTTAAGATGATCAAATCTAATAATCAAACCAACTAATATCAAATGTTCATTAAAGATTCAAGCTTTAGACATAGATGATCACATCTAATCAAATTACTCAACTGATGAATGCATTAAACACACAACCTTTACAAAATCATCACATCTAACCCCTTGACAAATGCATGAGATAAAATTCTCCAACAAAAGACACAAACTTTCAGAAAGATATTATCACATCTAATCAAATTATTCAATTTACAAATGCACACATCTAATCAAATTATTCAATTTACAAATGCACTAAACTTTTTCTTATAGAAAAGATAGAAACTTTATTAAGAGATGATCACATCTAACCATATTATTGAATTCTACATTACAAGATACAGACTTTAAGTAGACATGATCACATCAAATAATTAACTGAATTCTGCATTAAAAGACACATACTTTAACAAGAAATAATCACATCTAATCAAATCATTGAATTCATATATGCAAGAAACTAAATTCAGCATTAAATGATACAAACTTTATAATAAATGTACAACAGAAAATTACCTGGGTGTAAATTAACAATTAAAACAAACCCAGAAAAAAAGGGTGAATTTTGATAGTATTAATTAAATTTTAAAATGGTGGAAATTAGTTTATTTTAGTGGGTTGGTCAGAAAAGTGCAAAAGAAGATGTGGGCAAATGGGAAAAGTTTGATTGAAATTTTTACCAAAAAAAATAGTCCACTATTTTTGGTAAATGGGCAGGTAGAATGTACTTACTATTATTAGTAAACTGTTTTTATGTGATGGAGTAAAATGTGAATAAGGACAAAAAAAAAGTAGTTTTGTAGTAAAGCCAAAATTAGAGGATGTTGTTTAGTTTGGATGAATAGATTGCGTAGGCTATGGCTAAGGGTGAGGACATTCACTAGTTTTATTTTTTGCAGGCAAATCTGGTATGAACAGAGAAAGTACAGAGATTATTAGAGTTATGTTTATGTCCTTTTTTGCAGGGTCCATACTTCATACACATGGCAATATGGCATGCATGCATGCTAACAAAGTTAGTAAGTTATCAAGAGATTGTATTTTTCTTTAAATTTTAGTCCAAACATTGAGAAGGGAAGTTATTTGATTGGATAAAATGCTGCTGTTATGAAATGATGGGCACAATACAATCCAGACAAATAAACCTTATGAGATCTCACTTATTTATGTATGTGTTTTCTGTGTCTTGGGAGTATCTATTTTCCGATTTACAAGAGTCGGCTTTCATATCTCTGACCACTTGTTTAAATTAGTATGTTGAATGTTGTACATGCACCTCTTAGAATATTAAAGAAACTTCAAACATAAATTGATAACTTTAACAATTCAACTTAATCATACCTTTAAATTCGACTTAATAACAATTTAAATTAATACGGCCTCTTCGTATCGATATTATAAAACAAACGGCCATTTTTAAAGAAAAAGTACAGTTTAAAATAATAAATTTTGAGTTAAATTAGGCAGCCTTACAAGAGATTTTATGGATAACTTCATATGAACGAAGCTTGTTTAATCAACAAGTCATAGAATACCACGTAGGTGGAAAGGAATAAGAGGAGATTTTTAGTAATTAAAGATGGAATAACTTATCAGAAGATAAGACCTTGACTATGAATAATCGATGTATCTACCTTTTCAAACAAAGCTCCATTGCCTCCATGGATATGTAACGAAAAAAGGGTAGGATATGTTACTATTACAAATTTACAAAATATTATATCAAGCCCGTAGTACCATCTAGAAGACATTCACATGAGAGGACCATGATGTGCTAAAACTTTTGAAACAATTAGACATACTGTACACCATATATTCAGATCTTCAGTTTGCAATGCTGCTATCTTCCAACTTTTCATCCTCTGGAAGCAACCGAATAAATTCACACGCATAAATGTGCAATCCCGATCATTTATCTAGGTGTACATTGAATGATCGATTCAATCACATCGCAATAGCAAAACAATTATCAAACATACTACACTTGAATTTGCTACAATACATCCCTATTGTCTCTTCAATATATCACAACTTTATATCCCAAAGCTTCTCTCAAACAAATTTGGAGCTCACATCTTTGCTCAAATCTATATTGAAACCTCTGACAAAGCTTTGATGATAAAAGATTTGCTTGAGATTAGAGATAAAAAGTGGGAAAGGTATCAGACATAACAGGTGCAAGGCAGTCTGATACCTGGACTTACCCCAGGGAAAAGAGACCAAGACACTTCAGCAAAGCACTGGGTAGGGGCACCTTTAGAAACTGACAGCACTTAGTTTGGTAAAGTCACCACCTGAACAACGGCTTTCTGAAATCATGGTCATCCCGGCTGAGTGAGCGAGCAGCATCCAAACTCAAAGGTAATCACCCTTCTTTCCTTTTCTGTTTGGAGTACACTCTCATCAAAAGACCAACACAACCGTTTGCTGAACCAACCTGACACCCCTAAGGCAGCCTGATCACCGACTGTAAGCATTCCCGAGTCAGGCAAGATTCTGAATAATCTCTCATTTGGGGGGACCAGCATGTGCATAGGTTGTGTTCAGGGCGGAGCACATCGAAACTTAGCTGAAACATTTACATACACAATTTCAACACGCCCAACAAAACATTCCGACAACTCCATCCAAACATATTCAGCCTTGCATTTCCACTTAGATCATACATTTCTCTGGCAACAGCAGATCATGCAAATAACGAGTTGAGTAGTAATGCCAACAGCATCATACTTTTAAACCAGCTTCCAGAGTACAGTTGCTATCCTCTGGCCCAACATGGATCGTCAATGGAGCTAGAAACTCATGGGACCACTATAACTCTCTGTTAGTCAACTGCCAAAGCCCGATTGCCTCAAAAAACAGCTGAACATACTTCCTTCACAATTTAACACTGCCATAGATGGAGTGGCAATTTTCTGCTTCTAACAACATGATACAAGAGCTCCCTCACCTTGCCGTTGCTTCCCCGCGAGTATAGCATGATGAGCCCAAGTTACGGCAGCTCCGGAAAATAATCCAATTGGCCCATCTAACTCACTGGTTCATTGATGCTTCACATTCTTTCGGTACTAACGCACAAATAGTGACAAGAAAAGATAGTAATAAGTTGCAGTCTCATATGCCCTCAGACTTGGAATTATCGACCATATCATGAAGTAATTTAGATAAACAGATCCAAGAAGTCTCAGGAATTTCACGGCTAGAATGCTGCATCAGGGCTGACATTATATCCAGAAGAAAGTTGCGGAATTCTGGCTTCACTGACATGCGTGCTAGCATGGCAATCCATCCTTCTGGAGCTTTCTTTACTGCCTGCCAGAAATAGTAAAAACCATTCACGACCCTTTTTGTATGTTCCTGTAGCATTCAAAGAACAGAAGACATTAGGAAGCACACATAGTATAACTTCTGTAGTAGAGTGAGGAAATAGAAAAGCTAGACTACATTCAGCATGGTTCCGGAAGATGTAATGAAGTTATTACAGGAAACCATACAACAAGGTATCTATAATATCATTTAATTTCTTCTTCAAAAATCGATTTGAATCCAAAGAATTAATGTTCAAGAATATTAGAGCTACAGTGTATGTCAAAAAAAAAAAAGTTATTTCATAAAAAAGCAATATTTCAACAAAATCAGACGGACAAGATAGATTAGAAATAGACAAGGAATCCTCCAAGATGAATAGAAAAAGGGTATCCCATGCACGCCTATACATACTAAAAGGTATTCCTGAAAAACAGACTTGAGTGGCACCAAAGCGAAGCACAATACAACCATGCTCTTCCACAAAGCCTCTTTACCCCTTAGCTTGCTTTTGAAATGTCTATCTTTTCATAATACACACACTCTCGGACCTCTGTTATTATAAATGTTTCTCTTGCATTATCCCATAACCAGTTCTCCCATCCCTGCTTTCCTTTCCTTACATCAGTCCCCACCGGCATACCCCCTCACCACTTTGCAAACACAACATCAAAAGCAACAATTCCTTTCATCACTCCCTCGGACCACCAACCAACTGACTATAGAAGCTGAGCCTCTCTCCAGCGGTCAAGGTCCTTCATTATTTTTCCTCGGATGTATATTGCTTATTTACCATCTGGGAGACGCTTGTTCGAAAAATTCTACAGAAAAAGTGATCTACAGTAAATGTTAAAACCTCTAATAGTCACAAATTACACTCTAACAATGCAAAGTCCCAATTAGACATTGTGGGAAGCTAAAGGAAAGGGCACCTAAACCTTTTAACCAGTATATAAGTGCTCATTTAGTTGACATTGGAAAAAAGGCAAGCAGAAATTTCTACTAAATGTAAAAGGAGAGAATTGTTTGGTTGACACACAAAAGAAATGGGGAAAGTTGCTTGCCCCATAAAATTCCCAATCCCACAATGGAGGAAGTTTCTTGCCCCATAAAATTCCCAATCCCACAATGGAGGAAGTTGCGTACCCTCTCCCCCTTAGGTAAGTGGAAAATCTCATGGAAAGTTCCTTCCATTACAGTCTATTTGCATGGTTGGAGACGCAAATTATATTGCACACCCCTTGCATGATGCTCAATGCACCAAAACAAATATAGATGAATATGTACAATGCATTCGGTGAATATAAACACTATATTTGGTGAATATGTTATATGTATATTGATATACTTTGTGGATATGTATTGTATATTTGGTGAAAATGTATATTGAAATACTTGCTGAGTATGTATTGTATATTTGGTGAACATGTATTATATACTTGGCGAATATGAATTATATGATGGGTGAGTTTTTATAGATTATATTATGTATGTTAAAATTAATAATTAATAATATTATATTAATTTACGTGAATATGTATTGCTATAATGGTGAATATGGTGCATGATGTAACATTCAAGGGATGCGCAATATAAGAATTGGGTTGGAGATGAATGGAAGAAACGGGAGAGAGAATGAAGGAAGACAATCCTTCATTTGGATAGCAATTGAATGGGGAAGGGAAGGGAAAAAAAGAGAAATGGAGTATTTCCTTCCAAATTTAAAGAGACACATAAGGAAAATCTCCCACTGTCCCCTCAATTCATCTCTTTCTTTCACGTTTCTCTCTCTGCTGGTCTCAAATCTTCCAATCATCGTCCTCTTCTTCTACAATTTTTCTCACCTCCACCATTGATTATCTCTCACCTTCTTCCCATTTTTTTCTCTTCCTTTGCTTCCTTCTTTTGGCCATCACAAAAACCAGTAGATTCCCCCCTCCCCCTCTTTCCCTACAAAATTGCTAATCAAACACACTGTTAAGGACTACCAAATGACTTTGGGAAATTCCAATATAGATATTTACTTCTTATTAACTGGTACTTCATGAAAGTTCAACTTCCAATGTGAACCAAACAAGAAATAACAGCTTAATTGATCACATGGTCAGAAAGGATATGAAAGGCAGGTAAAAGAAAAGAAGAGAAGGGGAAGGAAAGGAAGTTCCGTTGGTTTGATTCACATAATTAGAATCAAAAGGAATTAATTTTTGTTAGCTAATCATATAGGAATTAGTAGGGAATTGCCAGAAATTATATTATTATCTTTCTTTCAGAATAACACCAATTTGGGTTGAAAGGATGGTAACTTTTTTTATTAAGGAACCTTACATGTTTCACCAAAACTGACACAATAATTAAAACCTAACATGGGAAAGTTACCACATTGATTCATTTCCTCTCCTTCCCGCGTAATTACTGTCTGTCAAACAAGTTGACAGAGTACTTGGATCATAATCTACTTAAAGCATCTTCAACATAAATCATTAAAAATGAATGCCCTGATTATTCTAGTTACTATACATATTTAATTTAGTAACTGGAATTGAGGAGTTGAAAAGAAGCTATGTGCTATTCGTGGTACATATATGATTTATTAACTGAAATTGAAGACTTTGACAGCTGTTTTCTTCAACCCCCTTTGTTCTGATACCTCTCCTTTTCCCTTGTTTTTAACGAATCCCTCCATTCTTCCTTTCCTTCTCACTCCCTTTTCACTCGGCAGAAGGTCACAATATTATTTAGAAGGGACAAAAGTGGAGATCAATGTTTAATGTTGCTACAGAAATGAAAATCATGTGATGTTCTACAAATTATAGATGCTCTGAGAGTTTCTTTACAGCCTTAGTTTAAATTTTGTTAGAGCAAAGCAATATAGAGCATTCCAATTGTATGGAGTTTACGCATCACTTCCCAAACTACTAAATAAAAATTGTGCAATGAGTTCCCAACAGAAGAAAATTTATTTTTCGGTTAACAATTTCAATCACGTAATAGGGAGTATATGCTGTCACACAAAGTCACTTCTCAAGGAAACAACAGTGATAAGGCAAGTAGGCAACTAGCTAAAACTACCTTGGATGTGGAGGTTTCCTTATGATCAAAGTCCTCACTGAAGTTGCGGGGGACCACGACCTCTTGCAGGACAGCATCCATTGATTTAAGTATGTCCCTTATGAGATGCAAACGCACCCTTAGACCTTGTGCAGATAGCACAAATATGAAAAGATCTTCAGTAGCTGAAACTACAGATCTCATGTCAAAAGACTTCCAACTCAAAGGGCTGGAAGAGTCTTGTTCAGAGTTAGGACGTTGCTCGGCTGAGTCAAAAGCCTCTTCAGATATTGCTGCAATCTAGAAGAAGAACAAAAGATCATGATCAAATAATTAGTAAAAACTTGTGTCAAAACTTAAATACAGGAGCAGCTCCAAACCAAACCAATCTTAGATAAAATCCACAAAGGCTTGCAGTATCATGCACAAGACACACCATGAGATTTGTAAACACGGGAAATAGTTTATTTGAATATAAGCCTATCTTGCTCCGAGAACGCTCCTAGAAGCTTACATTATGCTTTTCTTCTGGGCTCAAGTATCGGCCTACTTGTGTTCAACACTCCTCAAAGGGCATGTATAGGCTCATGCTAAATTCTTTACATTACTAAACTATTCATCATTTAATTTCCTCTTTCATGATCTGGATAAGATATGTTCCAAAAGCATCCCCATAAACTCATGCTGAATTCCCAACACGACTAAAATTTTCATTATTGAAGTTCCTCTTTCTTGAACCTAGATAAGATATGTTCCAAAGGCATCCTAAAGTTTCAATGTCAACAAGGTAACCACCGACTGCTTCTGCCCCCATGCGCGGAAAGCTTTATCCACCACAGGGGGATCCAGAACTGTAATAATAGACCATGTATAGTCCCTATTTATAGATAGTGTCTAGCTAGTTGCCTTATCTATTTTGATTTAAATGGGCCCTCGATTTGTGCAGTACATCGTTCTTTATTCTTCTGACGCTGCTCGGCTGCTCCCCTCATTAGCACCCTCCAGAAGAAAACAATAAGTAAATTTGAAAAAACATTATCACTCTATTTTTACTGGGGTTCAGAGGATGTTAAGGACTTGCGTTTTGTTACATACATATGCAAAGACAAACAGACACATAATCAGTATGAATTCAGACCATTGCTGATTCAGATGTTGCGTAAATATACTTTATGAACCAACAAGATATTGCATCAATGAAAAGGAATAATCTGCCACAAGGTGAAGACATAGGTATTGTTCAAAGACAAATAAGACATAGATAACCACCGGTTAAACTTTGATGCACATGATCCCCAAAACTAAGAGGGAACTATACTCTTCCTTGACAATAAATAATAATAAAATATTAGGAAAACATATTATACTTTAATGCCAAAAAAACAAAAACAATCCTTAAAAGGACAATCAATGGCCTCCTAAAGAAGCAGCCAACAGCTACAAGACTCAAAGACATCACAGTAATTTGCAGATAAATAAACACATAACATCACACTGAACATTTACCCTTACAATACACACACAAATAAGCAAGTGACTGCAATGCAAGAGATAATTTCCTACCAGACGCTCGAGACGATTCCATCTAACTGAGCCATCATTGCGAATAAGCAATTCCCTCAGGATTTTTCTCATATCAGGACTTGGATCTGCCAAAAGCCTTCCAATGACAAATGGATACGCACTCTCGACCACTTGAAAATCTGGATCCAAAGCCTTAGCTGTTCCTTCCAAGGATCCCAGTGCTCTTATCACCAAAGCATAATCAGGAGGCAGGGAGAAATTAAATTCATACATCACATCATATAGCTGGTTCATTATGCTCTGAAATTATAGGAAGGTAGAAAGGATCAATCGGACAATCATTATCAGAAAACCACAATTCGTGATGAAAAGTATAAAACTAGAATAGGGTCAACCACGACGGGAAGAAGAATGAACATATGTAGCACAGAATCAATAAAACATTCAAATGCACTAGATCTCTGTTACTCTGCTTCTAATATATCAAAAAAAAGGGAGAGAAAGAAAGATGATTATCCTAGGAGTCGCAATAAGAGCCACAATGCATAGTACAGTATTGTACCAGTGTGGCCCACTAAGAGCAGCTGAAAACACAAAGCCAACTTAGCACGTACGGTTTAGAGAGTGCTTTAAGAAACCAAAACCGTATAAAAATTGGAATAAGAATATAAAGGACAGACGAAGACGTTAAGAAAAGATCGATGCTCAAAATAGACCCATTATTCTAAGAAAGACATGTTTCTAAGTCACAAACACGACACTTTGCCCTTGCAGTCTTCAATGGAATATGAATTCTGCAGAAAAAGTCACCACCACCATCTTATAAGGGTTTAGCCAATAACATGTCATGCGGAGGATCAAGATCCAGACAAATCATACTGAGGGGCTCAACAAATAAATTGAAAATACTCTAATGGACTCCACCCCGCTAATAACTCCTTTTATCTCCAGTGTACATACACGCTTAGGGAGTTACGGCAGAGAGATGTGGTGTCGGTGTCAGGATATATGTTGCACAAAAGCACAAACCAAGAAGACTCATGAGTTATGAAACGACATATAATTAAATAAATGTGTCTGACAGGACACAAGTGAATCCTATACAAAAGCAAAAGATAAACATATTACATCCGATACTTTGATCCTGGATTTCTTGCAGAACCCCACTTTTTTTACCTATTTCAATGCACACTTTATACGAGGATAAGAGTAGACACATATTTCTCTTACATATCAGATACTCAACAATGAACTCCTAAAATACAAGTTTACCATATTTCACTAAAGATCTACAGCATTGGAACTCATACCATTTCCTTTCTCCTTCCCCACCCAAAAGACAAAGAAAGGAAAAGTTGACTCCTACAACCATTCAAACTAGCCACAATACTAAAGACAGCAGTATTAAGAAATTTGTCCAATGATTGCGAACAGAAAGAATGAACTCAAGCGACATCATCTTCTTAGTCCCTGATCACTATAAACATCAGACATGTGCACCACTCTATTCTTTCTACAGACTGAGAAAGCTGCTGCAGCCGACTACATATTGCAGAGTGAAGAGTCCCCTCTCTGTCTGTCTCTCCGAGTTTATACTACTAGTACTAAGTAGCACTTCTGCTTATTTGACATCCATATGTGAACAAATGACAGACTACCATACAACTACTGACCTGAAAATCTCGAGACTGTCGTGTCCCATCACCAAAGGATGCTTGCAAAGCAACAGACACGGCTAGTATATCAACCCCTTCCGGGAGAAATCCAAGGGACAGAAAGTCATTTGCTAGGCCCAGTGCATCGCGATTAACAAAGTGTACAAGCTGCAAAACACAAAAACGCGTACATGACCAGCCAGACAAGGAACAATGATAGTAAAAACCAAAAAGAGAAAGAAACAAGACGCACAACCAATCTATGCCTATTTCCTATGACGCTAAATCCAGGCAGAATAATTAGAAATATGTCTAAAGCCAACAGCTATGGCTCAGGGACTGATGATAGGCCAATTGAAATTGTACCAGACGGAATTTGGCTGACATAATCTTCCAACACGAATCAGGAAACAAGCACATAGAGAGTCAAAACAATCCCCACAACCAAAGCAGACAGAAAGATAAGACTTCGAGGAAACTTCTAAAGTTATATGGTCGAACCTAAGTGGCCAAGACTTGGCTCCTAGCAAATGAGTTGAGGTTTTAACCAAAACGTGTCTACTCTCTTTTCCAGCAGTCCTGCCGTTTCCCTCTGGTGTTTTAGAGTATCTACACTCAAATCTTAAGTAACTATGGCCTTTTCACTAGTTTCTCTAACATCCCTCCTCTGCATTTTCAATATACCGCTAATATTAGATGAAACTTGATTGCTTTGTGTTCGTTCTTTTTCACTCAAACTACTGCCAAATATTCTTCATAGTGGCCTTCGAATTACAGCTTCGATAGTTTTGGCTCATTCAAGCTGATGCTTCATAGATTTGAATATCCCCGACTTCACCATCGCATCATCATTCGATTCACTTTAAATAATAAAATTTCTCCATAGCCCAAATGACAGCATAAATGTAATAAGATAACTACATTTATCGCAATGCATGCAACAAACTATAGTATTTGTTCTCACTCAGAGCTGCCACATCACCCTATCCCCCTTCCTTTGGCCTGTTGCACCACCCATTTCAGTCTCCATAGGGGGGGGGGGGGATTGATAAAACTTCATGTTCCCTGTTTTAAAATACGGTTTTGGGAGCCAAAACAGGAAAATGTCATCCACACTAAAAAACCACACTGCTCAACAAGAAAATAAATCACCAAAAACAGGATTACAAGGCATTAAGCAGTTTCGGTAAAGGACAACGGTCAACACATTTAATCTTGCAGCTCGATCAGCCCCTTATGGCCCTTACATCAGCTTTATCGACATAGCATTTTACAGCTCAATAATTATTCTCGCATCTTGAAATAAGACTCAAATTATGTTTAGTTCTTGATGCTACCTCATTATTCTCGCATCTTGAAATAAGACTCAAATTATTTCTACCATGCTTTGAATAAATGTGATTATATAACTCAAAGAACTGCAAAATTGCAATTTAGTAAGTCATACCACTTGAATGAGGCCAACACGATAATGACGTGGTATATCTCCCATCATACCAAAGTCGAAATACGCAAGAGCTCCATCATCTGTAGCAACCAGATTTCCGGGATGAGGGTCAGCATGAAAGAAACCCACCTCAAGCAGTTGTCTCAGAGAGCAGTACAATCCCTGAAAACAAGATTAGATCAAAGTAAGGATACAATACAGAAAGGGTCCATTCCAAGAAAGATAACTACTGTCAAATAAATTCACTTTCTCATGTTAACAAGCAACTTTTTAGCAACACACAAAAAGGTCGCCCACATTGCTAGCTACTCCAAAATTCTTTTATTTTTCTTCCTCAGTAAGAAAATTTACTTATCAGGGGAGGATTACAGAAACTATCTGCAGCGATTAGCGGCACATAAAAGCAACACAATCATACTGCCAGTCGATACAGACACAAAAAAGGATCTAGAAACCATGAGCCTACCCATTATTCATTAGAAGAAAATGTCTGTTCTGGGGTCATGTAGAGTACTATTAAATGAAATTCTACTCTTCTGATATCTTTAATTAGAGTTAAATTTTTCTGTCTCATGAATCTAAATTCGCGGGGCCATGCGTCAAACTCTATGACACAATGTTTTTTGTATACATCACAAGATACCACAGAAAAGAAAAACTTCTCGAACAAATATGGAGACAGAGGTGATTGAAGGCAACCCATTTTGAAGGTTACCTCTATGGAATTGTTCATTACAAAGTGGAGGCTTAACAACTTTTCTTAGAAATCGTCCCAGTTGAACTGTCCTAGATTGAATTTAAGCTAATACCTGGTCGACAAGCACCTTGCGATTCAGGTGGACCTTTGCCAGTTTTACCTCATCGGTAAGCTTAATACCATTAATCCATTCCATCGTCAGCACAGCTTTACGGGTGTACTTCCAGAATATCTTTGGAACTTTGATAAGACCTTGCCCTTTGTTTGTCAGAGAATCCCCACCAGTATCTTGAGAAATCTTTTTCCCATCATCATTACCTTCCAATTACATAGAAACTTGGATTAAAACAAAGCACTGTATAAAACAAAAGCCAATAAGAACAAGAATAAGAACAAAAACAGCTAGTATGGTGTCTGCGTTAGGCAGAGACTATATGTACATATTCTTAATCATAACCAAAGAACCAGAGTTCCTTTAACCTTGTCAAGTGGCGTACAATTAGGAACAAAAGTTAATTACACAAACTGTTTTAAGCGTAGTATTACATTTTATTTTGATCGAAACTCATATATGTATATACAAAATTATAGTTTATGATGAGTATATACAGTACATGAGACACCAAGGAGATGACATGTATAGTACAAAAGTAGGGCAAAAGCCCATTTACAAAAGAATGCAAAGAACAAAAAAACATTTTATCCACAAAGGAAACAAGACAAGGATGCTCAATAAAGACGACTTCACTTCCTCACGAGAATGTCATTTTCCTTCATAAATCATATGATTCCTCTCCTTCCACATGGACCACCAGATTGCCAAAGGAACCACCCTCCATACATTAGCAATTCAAGAGGTCTACGAGCACATTATGGCCAAAAGGAGGTCGCACCCAACTCAACCCAATCAAAAACAAGGAAAGATTCAGTAGGGAAAGAACCCAAGGAGTATAGAAGAGACGATGATTTACAGACTCTTCCGCAAATCTTCACAATGAACATCAACCAACCAAGCTCAAAAGACACCTATTGAACCCATCTTCAATGAAATACCATGCAAAGAAACAATAAATAGGATGATGTTAAGAATGTAAAATCTCCTTATAGGGAACCCCAGATGATGCTTATCTTCTTAGGAACTCAAAAAAAAACTAGAAAAAAGAAATTTATAGCTTCCTGAAGTCAAGTCTAGAAGCAGCACCCTCCTATCGATCATTATCTAATCTAAAAGCTGTAAAAAAAGGAAGAACAGATTATTTTGCCCGGTCATAATGGGGTCTAGAAAAAGTAACTCCCCAATGCTTTTGATTTCCATTTCAGCCCAAAACTTACAGGAACAAAACATCTCTTTGAGAAGACAGCCTAAAGAGATGATGAAATTGACATTTCAAAGGATGATCACCATACCACGTCTCATGCCAAAACAAAACTCTTGAATCGCTCATCGCTTTGAACTTCACAAGGATTTGAAACGAACAAGACCATAGAAAATAAAATTTCACCGACTTCCTCCATAGGGGTAGTAACTCTGTTACTCCACCAACCTGCACCCTTAACACAGTATTTAAAAAATCATACATCTGGACCCACTCCCAGTGGCAAAATGCTGCAAGCCCTCATTCGCAAGGCAAGAGGACGAATACCAAAGCCACCACTTACAACGTTGAGGCAACAAACAGCATCCCATTCAACCCATTAAAACCTTTATTTGAAGCAGTAATAGCCCAAAGGGAGTCCCACTCATTTTTTCCCAGTTTGTCTTGAATTCTGATAATATTTTGATAATATTCTATGTTGTATTGATAAAGTTGTATATTATTATTTTTACAGTTGGCAAAGTAACAATTAAAACATGAACAGTAAAGTAGTCCAAGAACTTTGTAAATTTTTGTATCCCCTGCTGTGTTGGAGTTCTAGCTCCGGCCATGTCTGCACGCCCTTTATCTCTCGTGTCTACAATCACCATATCGGCATATGCAATTCTTAGACATCGGCACTGCACCCCCAAAGCTTCTGCCTCATTCATATGCTCAACCTCGTCTCCATTTATCGACTCTCCTAACACTCAACGAGGTCCCCACATACAGTTACACACCATTGCAGATATGAAGTGGACTTATACCACTAACACATCATTATACCATGTCTGCAGTTAACTGAGCTGAAAAACTCGATGAATGTCAAATCATATACACCTCTAAACTATCACTAGCAATCATGAGCAAGTGGCTGAGGTCATCACTAGAGAGAGAGCTGATATGTAAGCAAGTGACGCAAGAAGAGAGGGCACAAGTGGTGGAGGATGGTCATAGTAGTCTGTGACAGTACGGTCAGGAGTAAGAAAAGGTGCAAGTCTGCATTCAACTAGACCTGAAAGATCTGAACAGTCAGAACCTTTAGTTCTGCATTGCCAGAAGCAAGCACCAGGAGAGCAAGTTTGAATGTTTGTGATCTAAAGAGAGAGCTGATGACAGAGTGAGGCAACAGGAAAGCAAAGGCTGAGGTCGACAGAGAATGGTGAAGTAGTCTCTTGTAGTACAGAGCCAAGCATGCTTTCTGGGGCATGTGGGCTCCCAGCGGCAGAGACAAAGTCACAAAAGTGAGGATCAGACCATCAAGGATGCCTTTGAGGTAACACAGCAGAGTAAAATATTCAATTTCCACATAACTGCTCCGCACTCCTTTCCCAATATGGTAATTGGCACAACAGTTGCTTTTTCATGAAATGACAACACGGTCCATATATTAATCAGCTAACTAAGAAAGCAAATACCATAATTCGTTACATTCAGCTTTTTACGACAGTAATTTACTCAACACCATATTGATAGAAGCATTGTCAGTGCCTGATCAAACAATGGAAAAAACATATTTGAGCCATTTGATAACACAATGAAAATCTTTTAAACAGATGGAACTAATTGCATGAACCTCAAATGTTTAAATTTGAAATATAATACATATTGCAAGAGAGGTCAAAAACTACATATATGGTCGCCTTTCACCACAAGCCTAACACATAAAGGGAAAAAGATTAAGAAGCTTTCCCGACTTACCAGGGTAAGATGCGTATAGAGAAGCAAAGCGCTCAGCATTTTCACCTTCTAAGATGTAATCTATCTCTTCGAACATGTGCCTGACCTATCCAAGGAACAAAATGATACACTTATTAGGACCTCATACATCAAACTCTGAAAAGAAACATCTTGACCAATACAGACACATAATGGTGGAGAACAGAACTTCTGTTATTTTTAAACTAAATTAAGCAAGAATAAATTCTTTTGGAAACCTTACTCCTATCAACAAAAATTATGACTGTCTTATCTGAAATGCTAACATTGTCACAATTGGACAATGTAGGCGGTAGGCCTTTTGGGTCCATCAAATAAAGTATGTCCTAGAAGCAATGTTTGTGTGCTTCCATTTATTATGATCAACAAGTAATCATCAAGGCCGACAAACTTCCATGTGCTTCACTTTATTATGGAATATAAGTATACTCAAGTTCTATTTTACTCGAATTTTACGCAAAAAACACTATCAAAGTGAAAGAACAAAGGAGTAGAACCCAACTTTAAACCAGGGGAGGGGGCAACTAAGAATCATCAGGAAATTTTATAGGGTCAACAATAAGTGCAACATTAGTGAAAGAATTTCCTATTGGAATTTAGTTTGTTCAAGATTATCCCTACTTCTAGCATTGTGATGAAAGTTTTCATTTTTCCCAATTCCCATTCCATTGTGCATCACGAATGACCACACCCTACAGTTCAGACTTCAGATTTTGATAGAAGTTACCAGCCTAAGGTGTCAAAATTCCAGTCAAAAAAAATAACAAGTCACAAAGTATCTCCTATTCTCCCAGACCAACAAAAGGTCAGAAAAATAAGGACATATTAACAGCAACTACCATCAAGTGTTACCCTTTTGAACAAAACTACCTCATAGAAAATTTCTTCCAAAATCCTACCTACAAAAGAGTTTTTTTTTTCTATTTTGCCACCAACCCCATTCCCAGCCAAAAAAAAAAAATGTGAGCTGGCTAATTCACCCTTCCTTCCATTTCCCTCCAAAAATGATCTGAACTACCTCGACAGCCCCTCCACCCCCCCACCCCCCCCTCCCCACATAACTCGCACAACTTTAACTTTATGGAGACAACACAAAACCCTGCTCTAATATCATCAATATCAAACCTTTCCCTCTTTTTTTTTTTTTTTATCTTTCACACTGTCGACCTACCCCTTTTTTCTCTCAACTCTCTTACCAAATCCCTGCCTCCTGCATGCACATAATCATCATCAACATCAATCACCCATCACCAATTTTATCACACCAAGGACATAGTCATCATCACCACCTACCTTATCACCCTCCACATCGGAATCTTCCGTCTGCACACTGACTGAGCAAAGTCCGGCTGCACATAATATCTCTCTCCTCTCTGTTCAGGTGGATCACAAAAGGGTCACCCACGCCTCTGATTTCCACCAACGACCTTTGTTGACACCCCCGTTTCTCGCTGCTGCCTTTGTTGTTGGGTTGTGAACAGTGACCATATGTCACACGTTCCTAAGAGCCACCAACGACACACCATCACCTTCCTTGCTGCTAGCCCACGTTCTAGGGAATTCTTATCTCGAATTCGGGTTTACAACAACAATCAAGCCTTAATCCCAAAATAATTGGGGTCGGCTAACATGAACCAGTAAAGGGTCTCCTCAAAGAACATAAGAAGAGAGGGTTTGGTTTTTAAAATAATTAGTATCAGGTATTACATCATCTTCCTTGCCGCACCTAGCCCACATTCTTGGGAATTCTAATTTCGAATTCAGTTTTGGTTTTTGAAATTAGTTTCAGGTATTCAGAAAAAAAAATGGTTTAAGTTTAGTTCTATATTTTTGCACTTGATTATGTATGTGATATGCAATGATTAATCGAGAGTAAGTATTCGGGGTAAAGGACTGATCTTTGTGAACTGGGTATCCTTGCGGGGTAATATCCATGTCTACTCCTTCGTGATCAATGAGAGCAACAGAAAGATTAAGAAAAATGAGAGAATATAAAGAACATAGAAAGGGAAAGGTAATTAGAATCTTCATTTAGGTGGAGGGTAAATGAAAGATGCTGCAGGAGACTGGGTTGGTAGGAGCAGTAGAATCAATTGCACTTTGTAGGTAATAACATTAAGGAAACTTTTCACAAGGTAGTAATTTTAAAAATGGGATTAAAGGTAGCTTCTGTCAACTTTTTCCGAAAAATAACAGGACCAAGAATAGTATGTCTGTGGGATGGTTCAAGTAAGGATCAGAAATCATAGTAGATGGGTATGTGTCTTCATATAGTTTGTATTTAAGTATATTGTATTAATGAACTAAAGAAACTCAAGAGTCCTCCATACAGATGAGATAACATAAATAACGACAGCCCTGGAAACACCCTAAAATAACACCACACAAAAGCAAGGACTACCACTATTTCCCATAGCCCATAGGAAATGCGAGCAAAGCTCTAGGAAGTCACACAGTTTATTTAAAACCACAACACCCAGGGAATCACGAGATGCAAGCCATACAGGTCTTACCTGCTCCTCCCTCCCAAATCTAACTTAGTGAATGAGCAGATACCCGATAACCAATATTACAAACATCTATAATTATTTATTGCTTCTCAAAAGGGAAAAAGAAAGAAGTCACAGCTCTGCTTTGCTAAGGAAAAATGGACAAGATCAAATCACGAGTTCTTAGTATAAAGTACTCCCAGTACTTGCACAGCAGACGACCACAAAAAGCAATACATCAATACATGAGGCCAGACTTTTCCCACAGAGAAATAGACATCTCACCATCTCATTGACAGCAACTAAAAGATCCTTGCGAGCCTTCGCAAAAAGTTTCAATTGGCCACCAATCATGTGAAATAGTAACGCGTCGAGAGTCAATGACAAAGACATACCAGGCCTCTGCACCTTGACAGCTACCAGCTCCCCAGAATGCAAATGAGCTGCGCCACTTAAAATCAAAGATATGAGATTAAAAACTTGCAACACTTCCAGAGAACCTTCAGTAACCACATACTTAAATAATGATGAGGAAAAAAAAAGATGTTTCTATAATGACGTCAACTATCATATTAATCAATAGCAGATTTCCCGGACCTTTATAAACCTGCCCCAAAGAAGCCGAAGCAACAGGCTTTCGGCTAATGTCAGCAAAGATTTCTGAAACAGGAACACCCAGCTGGGATTCGATGGATCTCATAGCAGCAGCAGTTGGAAAAGGAGGAATTTGGTCCTGGATCAGTCAGAAGAAGATTTATAGATGCTTAATTGCTTACTGATGTCTTACTTTAAAAAGTCCACAGAGAAAGTAATTAGTAAGAACCTAAACCTGCAATTTTGAAAGCTCTTGGCAGTATATGGATGGCAAAATATCTGGTCTAGTGCTCAATGCCTGCCCAAGCTGTGGATACAAAGCAACAAGAAAAGAAGTCACACGTAGAAGAACAACTGCTCAAACACATATACAACGAACTTCCATCAATATTATTCTCTGAATCTAGAAGGCATAATGTGATAATGCCATAATCCATGGCATACCGTTTATTGAGACAGAGCTAAAACAGCTATCAAGCTTCATCTCTAGATTACACTATAGAAGGAATGCGGACCCATCTTAGTATCGTCTACTTCTTAATTCTTGTTCGTAGTGGAAGAGTGACTCATTCAAATAGAAGCCTAAGAAGACAGACCGCTAGGCTAGCTTATGGTGACACATCAAGGCCTGCCTTAAAGAACTTCATGGAATCATGGAAGCGACTAAATTGATGGTCTGGCTTTATTCATACTCCATCACCAATAAAGTCCTATGCTCAAATTCTAAAAAAAATATTCCTTAGCATGACAAGAATTGCGAGGACGGAACAATGATTTCTACCCTAAGAGAACTTACACGGGGAGTCCCTTCTAAAGCTTAATTGCTTTCTATGAGCTTTGACGTCGTACAAGAAAAATATTGCTATTGAAAGTTCATCTATTTTATAAACTGCTTACGGTACAACATATAGAAAAAGTTCCTAACCCCCCCCCCCCCAAAAAAAAAAAAAAAAGAAGAAGAAGAAGAAAGTAAAAGACCTTCATGCTTCGTTTGTTTTATAGCACCAGACTCATCTAAATTCCTATCCTCATTTTCCAGCAAGTCCGTAATCTCCTCTACCAAAAGTCCACACCGCAACTCTTGGGAGCTACTTCTCTATTTGAACACTTAACTGAAGCAATTTTATACGGTCCACTCTAAGGACAAGAAATTCTAGTTCCAAATAAAAAATACATAATAAGACCAACAGAGAGATAATTTCCTGTTCCAACAGCACATGACATGTTCATGTATAGCCATCCCAAATGTATTACCACTGATCATAAACGTGCCTGATTCTCTGTCCCTTACAAGCTCTAGGAAAAAACCAGAAGGAACTGACTGCACTCAACACCCGCTCATGACTTCGAGAAAAACAACTTTGATGAATCGATATTTCTGGCTATTATAATATGCTATTTACGCTTGGCAAAGTTTCAAGCTCTTATCGTGAATAGATAACCATAATTCCTTTTATACAGTCAAGAAAGACTGTAGTACGTACAAGTTATTCTGGATATTGACATGATGTATATGCAAATATGCAATCATAATTACAATTTATTTCGTCTTTTGATTCACGTGTGAAATTTTAACCTCGGTGATACTCTTTTAGACAACCTCAGAGTAAGAACCTAGAGAGCTAAAGTATTTTATATAACCTTCATGCATAAGCACATACAAATTAAACTTCATCTGTATAACACTTTTGATATGGTCGGTTCATTAGCCTCCACAAAAAAAGCAGTATGTAAAACAGTAGGAGGACAAAATGAAAGCACAGGGAATACTTGCCTTTATATAAAATGGCCCCAGTTGAATTAGAGTTTCACAGAACTGCAATAAAGTGTACTCTGGTAAATAAAGACCGTTGTTACAATGTCTCGAAATTAATAAGATATTAAGAAACTCAGACATGACAAAAATCATGATTACATTCTCAAGTTGTAACCGAATAAAAACTAAGAAAGAAACACAAGGATTGCAAGGTCCACAGTATGATAATAACATGAACTTGTAGAACGTGTCCAAAAAGGAGATAATCATATATATACCAGCAAATTATCAGAAGTCAGAACAGTTCAAGCCTACACAAGAACAGAGAGTAAAGTGGTATCATACAAGCTACAGTTTCTGAATTTCTCTGACAGAAATGGATTCATTTTTATCATTTCACCTAGTTGGCCTGTAGCAGCAGACATTCACCCGGGACCGAGGGGGTGGGGGGCTTGGCAGCGACAATTTGTATACAGTGTATGAATAGTAGCAAGTTTTAACTGCAAATTAATGAGATCGGAGACACTAAAAGTTCATAATCAAAAAGGCAACAAATGTAACAGAGAAAAGAACTTAGTTTACCATAGTAGCACGTTTTCGTATGTCATGAACAAAAAGTTGCCACATAGATAACTTCAAAACATGGAATGATATAACCGCTGCTCTAAATAAAGCGAGGAACGGCCCAAATCGATAAACAGCAGAAACACTCCTTGAGCTGTGAGTCCCCAATGCTTGTCCAAATTCCTCTTCCAAAGATTGCTTGCGCTTCTTTGCATACTCAGCTGACGGCCTCTCACCATGTACGCTACTTAATCCGCTGGCAAATCTGCATCAAGAATTCAAGCCAAAGATTATAAACACTCAAAGTCCGAAACAGAAAAAGATGTTATCCTTACCGAGTTACATATTACTATTTCGGAAGGTGGCATTGCGGGATTGAGAAAAGCGAAAAGGAAATATATATAACAAGATCATGTACATCTCTAAAGAGCTCATAAAAACACAAATAAGCATCACCACACAACATTTTTCAACTGGGAGCCCAATGAGTGACTATGAAATAATTTTCCCGTCAACTGCCAATGACTAACTTTTAACATATTGGCTAGTGAAATATCAGAAAAACTACTCAATATAGACCCCTAAGCAGGCTTCCAAGTCTTGAAACCCAGTCCTCATAATATGTCTTCAACTCAAGTTTTCGCTCTTTCACTTGCTGTCTCAATCACTCCTCTCTCTATTATACTTGTTTAACTAATCAGCCTTGTGCAGCTCGCCCCCGTTCAAAATAATGGAAGAATAATATGCACCTTGAAAAGCCCCCACAATATCCTAAAGAAGGGGTTGATTTTAGCGTATCTTGAGAGGGGTAACTAGGTATACCTTTGGTCCCTGCAAATCACATGGTCCCCTTGAAGTGAGAATTTAGGTTTCACTGCTAAGGGTGGCCAAGACAATGTCAACCTGAATCAAGCATATTTCAACACAAAGTTCACGATTCTCGATTAGGTTGTAGGTTAAGTGTGTGGACATCCATTCTACTTGACGGATATGGCACTCGGAGGAAAGAGATGCCAGGAAAGTGGACGCCTATGAGAACAGCCCCACCAACTAGGGTCTCAAGAGCACAAAAAGATATTACAATAATTACAGCGTACCCTAAAATGACTGCTTCTCAGATACAATATGGTTTTGGTTCTTACGCATCACATAAACAGGCAATCAGTGAATTAGCAAGACACCAAAGATATTTACCAACCTAAACGAGGGGCTCACTAAAGACCAGCATCATGGTAACAACATTGTTATATCGCCTCCTATTTTCCTATTCCTTCTATTGTTAGTTAGTAGTGTTTTCCGCTCAAAGATTTGCTAAAAGAAACAAATGTAGAATAAGTCCAGCCAAAGGAGAAGGAGGTAACGTCTACTCAAATAGTGCTTCCTATAAAGAAAAATCACAGGTTCCAACTTTGAGCCCTGAAATGGATTATATTATCTGAGGTCAAGGCCTAAAGAGAGGTTACACAGGCTAGATTTGTTAAACTTCAGCAGGCAAACTTCTGCTGTTTCTTTTCTTGAAGATCTTAAGTAATTCACTCCCAGACCTCAATAACTTCATATCCAGAATGAAAAATAAGGACAGAAAGGCCAGTGAACAACACGATTCGTGCTTTGTTTAATCTGGAAACTTTCAGGCTAACAACCTTCTTCTCATAAGATTAGAAAGCGAGCCCAGAACCCTTCTCCAATAAAAGAAAAGAAATTAACCATAGAAGCTAAAACGAATGTAAAGAACAAAATTACAGAGCCTACATGTGTCTCTTGATGCCATAGACCACAGTATTCGAAGAATACCACTGGCAGGTATATGCCATTAAAAAAAAAACATAACTGTAGCAAAAAAAACACTAGACATTTTTTACCATCATATCTGTTCATATTCTAACCTCCTTCTCCAACTATATTTATCAACTAATGCCACAGAAAGAGTTTTGAAGTACCTCAATTAAGACTGCATTCTAAATGAATGAGGCTATACCCAGACCTTCTATCAAAGATCAAGGCAAGCCAACGAAATTCTGCAAGACTAGTAAGTATACTCCGCAAACTTCACAGTGGGAAAGAAATGGAGCTTATTTTTCAATTACAGGACTTTCAGAATTTCTGGTTATTTTCCTCCCCTACTAATGTACTTCCAATTGTGAATCAAATCAGATACCAGACAGTAGTAGACCGAGCAAAGCAGCATAGAAAGATCCACAAACAATTGCTTATTACCAAAAAAAATAGATACTACAATCTTTTATATTTCTTGTAAAGCATGTGGTAGAAATTAAAAAGTAATCTGGAAGCAAACTACTCACAATCTATTCTGAAGCACACTGGCCGAATACCATTTATCTTCATTTACTCTAGGATGATTCAAGCCAGCGAATGGTAAACACCGCCATGCTCCACAATTACGTGCTGCAAAATGCAAAAACAGATGAGACTCGAAGAAGAAACAGTAAACACACAACATCAGCATTCCATTATCTTTTTGCAGAGAACAATGACAATAATAAGCATCCCAAATGCAGAGTACTCCAACAATTCATCCATATTAATAGTACTTGGTTCTAGAGAAAAGCACTCCTTCTCAGGCAACGATCGGAGTTGCTCATAGCTTATGCCCAAACTTATCACTAGAAGAAACAGGATACTGTAGCTAGCAATTCTAAGGAGGTAATGATATACATAACCTTTGACTTTAACAAGATAATAGTAGGAAAACCACATGTCATAGCACTAAGTATTGGTATCCAAATAGTTATTGGGAGCAATAAAGGATTCACACGCACCTTTTAAATTTAAAGGGCGAAAACGTACCCCAATTATGCTTAGTCCAACCTCCATCCCATGAGCCATGCAAGGGTGGATCCATGAATTTAAAATGGGGGTAGCCTATGCTGAGGGTAGCCTATATTTTCTACCATTTTCTACTCTTTTCTACCTTTTTCTACCAAATTATACAACTTTGTGGCTACTCTAAGGATCCGCCCTTGGGGCCATGGCTCACTATAACAAAAAACCAGCTCAAAACACTGTCTTCCTCGCCACTTATAAACACCAACCTACTTAATAATCCTCACACTGGCCTCGCCCTTCAAGCGCTTGTTCGACTTCCTATCACAGCTAACTTGACACTACCCAAAACATCACTATTGGGAAATCCAACTAACAACAAGGGCATTGTCAACTAACTAGTAACTACCAACTACAAAACCAACTAACAAAAGGATCATCATTACTCCACAACCATGATCAAACATTGCCAAATTTCAATGACCCAATTCATAGTTTTGGCATATAACAACATCCCAATAAACAAAAGCAACACCCCCATGAAACAAACTACAATATCAACATACCAAACAATAACAACTAACAATAAAAGGGGCACATTATAATGTCATATAAAACACCAAACAATGTTGTATACCAGTGGAACGCAACGATGCATGGCGATAGTAACGGACAATTGCGAGGGCATTCCTCATGGTAACAAATAGAGTGTGTAATCAATGTTTGGAGAAGTGCACATAAAATGTTCGATGAAATGCGTGAGAGAGTTTTTGTATAGAATTGAGTGTAGTCCTGAGGGACTGCCACGTCTTTGGGCTGTTGGCTTCGATGCCACGTTTTTACATTTTGGAAAATTTAACGGGATTAATCCCAACTAATCCCAACTTTGCTTTGTCATCTATTTTAATCCCAACTTTGGATAATCCCAATTTTTGCCCCCTTTTTTTATTATTGCACCCAATTTTTTTAAAAAATAAATCAAGTATAAGTCATTCTACATCGCACTTGAATTTCCTACTTGACATAATTTGGGATGAAAGTGACTACTTGAATAGGGAGGAAAAATCACATCAGTTAAAGTAGAGCTTACAATGGGGCGGGGCGGTCGGGTTCGGGTTGGGTCAGTTTTCAGTTAAATTAATTTCGGGTCGAGTTTATC
>CAAKMY010073357.1:0-32835 GCA_901111285.1 Corrigiola litoralis | reverse complement strand
TACTCTCATTAGAGTTCGTGCGAGCCTCGTTAATTAACTATGCTTTGGACATCGGTATAGAGAGTTACAACGAGGTGTATGTATGGATTTGTTTATATCAAGGTCATGAACGGTGCACAATTTCATAAATAAAGGTGATATATAGCTAGGTTGTATTATGCGTAGACGTGTTAATACCAATGTGTCATGTGAAAGAGATATGTCTCTTGTGTTTGGGTTAAGGCCACCTATTGTTGAGGCGTTCAGTCTTGAGTGGGGTTTTGAATGTGGGTTGTCTTATATAATTAGGACTGTGCAACCTCATTTTATCCGGGTTTGTCAAGGAGATAGGTTGGTGATAGAAGAACGAGAAAGACCTCCTCCTCCAATTCAAACAATTAAGACCGTACCGCAAGAAGACCAAGATGCCAACGACTAAGGAAAAATTGAGGACGATGATGAATGATTTTGAGGAAATGAAAGCCTCTTTGACTGCAGTGAAAGCCCAAAATGTAGAACTCAAGAACAAGGTTAACGAGTTCGAAAAGGAAGAATTTGTTCATGAAGATGACAGTGATGAAGAAAGTTCGGTGCGCTCCTGGATCCCAACCTATCAAGGATACCTCATCTGAGGTACAAAGTATTTTGTTTTGGAGGCCATGCTCCGCAAAAGTAAGCTTTTCGCGGATGCATTTATGGACGATGATCTGTTTGAACCTAAGGTCAAAGGGAAGCTCCCCAGAAGTTTGAGATGCCTAAGGTTACAGAGTACACTGGAGACACTCTCGCTAAGATCCATGTGAGGAATTTCATCAATGCAATGCAATTAAAGGATGTTGAGAGAAGTATTTGGCCTTCATTGTTCCCTCATACTTTATGTAACCAAGTAAAAGAATGGTTCTTACAACTCGTTCCACAAAAGATCGATACTTGGGAGGAAGTGAAGAAAGAGTTTTTGGACTAGTATGGTTATGTTACAAGGGTGAACCCAATTACCCTTCGTTATCTGGAACTCTGTTAACAAGAGAAGGACAAAGGGTAACCATTTTCGTCAAGAGGTGGAGAGTAATTGCAATTCACATAATCAATAGGCCATTTGAGAAAGACCAATGTAGGACTATCATCAACAACCTGCAACCCTCCTACAAGACTCACATGGAGTTGAAAGTGTTTCGGGATTTTGCTGTACTATAAGAACTAGGAATTATGGTTGGAGAGAAGGTCTTGTCGACTCCAGCCCAGAGTCTAGAAAGGCCGAACTGGAAGAGCAAAGCCAAGAGTATAAATACCAAAGCTGAAGGGGCAGATGTTAATGTCTTGCATAAGGAATCTTACAGTGCGGTCCTTCCTTACACCAAGAAGCCCAAGAGGAAGTACTCGGACTTGGGAATGAAACTGGGAGAGGCATATGAGAAACTCAAGGTTGCAAGAAATCTGAAATAAACAGGACCCACTCCGGATCCTCGGAACAAGTATGCCATCTGGAAACCAAGTGAATGGTGTGACTTCCATCAAGGAAGGGTCATACAATTGATGCGTGCCAAAGGTTGAGGAACGAGATCTAGGATCTCATCGATGAGGGAATGATCCATGCTCCAAGAGCACCTTCAAGTAATGATTTGAACCCACCGAAGAATAATGCTGTAAATTTAGTGGATATTGAAACTTATGACAAAGATCTACTCGATCTTATCGTCAAGGTTGGAGAATTTGGAAAGTGCATTGTTTATGTTTCAATGGCTGCAGATTTTTTTTTTCTGGTTGGAGAATATGAGTCTGATATTGACATGTGGGTCGATAGTCATGAAGTGGTAAGATCCCTCAAAGCAAGAAAGAGAAGGCGAGAGAAGCTGTTGTGACCAAAGCTCTAGATAATACTTGGTACAAGGGGGAAGTGACTACCCCTACTATGAAACCATTGGTTCCTCCAGCAATAACTCCAATGCCAAGGAAGGCTAATGTTACCACTCAACTAGCACCAGGTAGTTCTTGGTACAAGACTAAAATAGCTCATTTGGTAGGTCCGGAAGAGCCTATCATCCACCACTGGCCACGCAAATGGGTCCACCCCAGACCCAACCACTTGGTGGCAAAGAGGAAGATCTTGTGGTCAAACAACTTAAGAAGGTAAAGGCTGATGTGTCTCTATTACACCTTTTGTCAACTTCTGTGAAGCATCGCAAGGCTTTGTTGGCAAAAATGGTGACGCTAGAGGTGAGTCTAGACTTTTCGCCAGAAGAGATGGTGGCCTTGTTGCATGTTGAGAATAAAAGACCTCTCATTACTTTCTTTGATGATGACCTTCCAACCGAAGGTAATGGTCACAACAATGCCCTCTACATCACCGCTGAAGCCATGGGTCATCACCTTCCAATGACTTTAGTAGGTGATGCGTCAGCAGTGAATATATGTCCTCTCCAAACCGCATTTAAGATAGGGCTGAGGGAGAATGACTTTATCTCGACTACTTTGGGTCTTCGAGGGTATGACAACACAAGGAGGCATGTGCTAGGCTATGTGTAGCTGCAAGTCATAATTGGGGCTATTGAGACAAGGGTTGATTTTCAGGTTTTAGACATCGCTGCGTCTTTCAATATGCTTTTCAGACGTCCTTTGATCCATTCACTTCATGTCGTCCCCTCTACTCTTAACCAAAAGATCAAGTTTGTGCTGGGGGACGATGTATAGTCCATCAATGGAGATTCCTTAGAGGTGAAGGTTACAAGAGGAGCTTCCATATTGAGGATACAAGAGGTGGTGAGAGATCAAGAGTTTTATGATTTCTTTCTGGATGGACTTGCGATGGTCTACACGGAGAAAGCACAATTTACCTTTGTGCTTAATCCAGATAAGAAAGTTATCGAGTTGCTTAAGGAATGGGGGTATTAAAACCCATAAACCATGAGATGTGTTTGATGAAGATCTGTCGGGAGAAGACGAACATCACACTTTTTGGGTTGGCTACAAACACCCACAGTTCGAGCTCAATCAAAGGAAGTGGAAGCTCAAACAAGCTAGGAGGACTGGGAGATTCCCTCCTTTGCCACCAATCTTACCCACACTCAACAGTCAGTTTGCTCAAGAGGGAGATTATGTTCTATACAATGGGTTCCTCGAGCCCTCCCGAGCCATACATTGATAAAACGAAAGGAAATCTGATTCCTGGTTAAAGATCTTTGAAGACTGCGACCTGCTGGAAGTAGACGGACACGCCCTTGAAATGACAAACCAATCCACACCAGATTGGGTCATGGGGGTAGAGAGCAATGTGTTCCATTTGTTCTTTGGGGAAGAGGCTCGCCAAAACCCCGAAATCAAGCCTACTATGTCCGCTTTGAAGAGCTGTGGATTTGATCCTTCTACTTTGATCGTGTCTACTACTTCTGAGGAGATGAAGTAGGAGCATAGCTGGACAACTATTCCGGGGAATATAGTGACCATTACTATGGTCCGTGAGATCAAGGGTTGAGCCCATCAATCATGTCAAGTCTAGGGCGATTATCAATGATGTGTCATCCAAGGAAGGAATGTCCCCTAGAGAGTCTAGTGTCAGTCTGGTTAGTTCAGATGTTAGGGTAGGTTCTGTTGAGTTGGGTCTCACTAGGGTTCTAACAATGGAAAAGGGGAAGGCCAAGCTTGGGGATAATGTAGAGCTTGGTATCGGTGTCTTATATTCCGAGTTCCTTGATTTCTTCAACACTAAATCTATCAATGATATGAAATATTTTGCTTACTCTTGTGTCACACAAAATGATCCCCCCTCCAAGAATGTGATTATGAATTGCCTAATGAACTTATAAAAATGCTTAATGAACAAGAAAATCGAACCGCAGTGGCTGAAGAAACCGAAACCATTAACATTGCTATTGACGGTTATGCTAAAGAAGTCAAAATTGGGTAATCGCTTTCACCAGAAGAACGCACTCAATTTGTTGACTTGCTTAAAGAATTCATAGACGTGTTCGCTTGGTCCTATGAAGACATGCCTTGAATTAACCCAAAGATTGCAATTCATAAAATCCCTCTGTGTCCAGACATGAAGCCTACCAAACAAAAGCTGCGGAAATTGAATCCTTAATGGTCGCTAAAGATAAAAGACGAAGTGTCCAAGCAGTTAGAGGAAGGATTTATGAAAGTGGTATATTACTCCGATTGGGTCATAAATGTGGTGCCTATAGCAAAGAAGAATCGTAAGGTAAGTATGTGTTTCGACTACAGAGACCTCAACAAAGCTAGACAAAAGGATGTTTACCCACTGTCGAACATCGATGTAATGGTCGATGATACCGTTGGATTTGTATTGTTCTATTTTATGGATGGGTACACGTGATATTATCAACTATTTTTGGATGAAGAAGACCAAATTAAGACTAATTTCATCACGCCATGGGGAACGTACTGCTATCGTGTTACGCCATTTGCGCTTAAGAACGCAGGAGCTACATATGAAAGGACATCTACAACACTGTTGCACGACATGATTCACAAGGAATTGAAGAAAGTCTATGTTGATGATTTGATTGTCAAGTCAGAAACAAGGGAGGGACACATTGAGGCTTTGAGGAAGTTTTTTCTAAGGTTATGAAAGTACAACATGAGGCTCAATCCGCAGAAGTGTGCATTTGGAGTGACAACAGGTAAGAACATTGTTACGCAAAGAGGTATCAAGGTAGATCCATCCAAGATCAAGGCAATCTTCAAGATGGTTCCTCCGAAGACACAACAAGAAATACGCGGATTCTTGGGCCGACTTCAGTACATTAGTCGGTTTATCGCTCGCCTAGCAATGACTTGTGAACCAATCTTCAAAAAGCTAAAGAAAGGAGTGAAGAAGGTTTAATGGTACGATAAATGTCAAGAGGCATTTGACAAAATCAAGGAGTACTTATCGTCACCACCAGTGTTGTCACCTCCAAAGCCAGGTAAGCCACTATTTTTGTACCTTACAGCAACAGAAACTGCAATGGGGGTTATGTTATCTCAAGAAAATGATAAAGGAAAAGAGTGTTGAGCATATCATCTGAGCAAAAAATATCTAGAATATGAACTTAGGTAATCTCCACTCGAAAAGATATGCCTAGTCTTTGTGTGGTCAACAAAGAAGTTGCGACATTATATGTTGTCACATAGCATACATGTGTTGCTCACCTAAACCCATTCAAGTACTTGTTTGATAAAAATGCCCTTTCGGGAAGGATATCCAGATGAACTGTTATGTTGTCAAAATTCGACCTACGTTTGGTCCCCCAAAAGACAATAAAAGGCCGAGCCATCTAAGACCACTTAGCTGAGTTTCCACTCGAAACACTCGATGAAGATCTTGCCCAAGGAAGACATCATGCCTGTCGAAGAAGAAGTATGGACGAAGTATTTTGATGGAGCATCCGATTCGAAAGGGTTTGGAGTATGATTATTATTGGTATCCCCTGAGGCAGAACATGAGCCGATCTCAGCCAAGTTGGACTTTGATGTAACCAACAACGTAGCCGAGTATGAAGCTTGCATCATGGGTCCCCGAGCTGCAATCGATATGGTTTTGAGAAATCTACGGGTTTATGGAGACTCCTCTTTGATCATCAATCAGATATCGAAGGAGTGGCAAGTGAAGAGTGAAAGTTTGGCCTTGTATCAAGAGTACATCGATGAGTTAGTAGGATCCTTTGAAAAAATCTTCTTCACCGTCCTTAGGCGAGATGACGACCAGTTTGCGGATGCCCTTGCCAAGATATCTTCCTTGATATCTATGCCGCCCAACATGACCTCCATGACTTTGAAAGTATAAAGGATATTGCACCTACATATTGCTTTGGACTTGACGTGCTCGAAATGGAAGAATTGACTTGGTATCACGATATCTTAGAATATAAGGTACATGAAAGATACCCTCAAGGCATAGAGGAGCGAGGAAAACGAGCATTAAGGATAATGTCAAGTCAGTACAACCCCTGCGCAGGACGTTTATACAAGAGGGCCCCAGACTGGATGTTATTGTTATGTCTAAATGAGAAGGATTCGAAGAGTACGATGGGTAGAGTGCATATGGAGTCTGTGGAACGCATATAAATGGGAGGATGCTAACTAAGAAAATAATGCGTTTAGGTTACTATTGGACTACAATGGAGTCAGATTGCGCGACTTATGTTCCAAAATGTCGCCAATGCAAGATCCATGCCAACTTGCAGCATGTCCCACCACACTTGTTGTATACGCTGACCTCTCTGTGGCCTTTCTCGACCCGGGGAATAGACATAGTAGGAAAGGTTGCTCCAAAAGGGACATGAGGACATGAGTTTTTTCTAGTTGCTATCAATTACTTCACCAAGTGGGTTGAGGGCAAATACTTACAAAGTGCTAATGGCCAACAGGTGGCCATATTCATTAGAGAGAATATCATATGTTGATATGGAGTTCCACACGAACTCATTAGGGACAATGGAAGCACTTTATCAATTGAACGGAAGGAGTTCAAGATTAAGCACTATAAGTAAACCATTACATGCAACAAACCAATGGGGCAGTGGAGTATGCAAACAAGAACATTGTTCAGATTATCAAGAACATGGCAGAAAATTATGCGGATTGGCCATCAAAGCTTCACATGGCGCTATGGGGTTATGGAACGTCATTCAGAACTTCCATTAGGAAATACACCTTATGCTTTGGTGTATGGACTCGACGCGGTGATGCCTAGTGAAATAGAAATACCTTCCTTGAGGGTAGTGATTAAAGCCTCCATTCCAGAGGCTAACTAGATACAAGGTCGTTTGGAGCAACTTGCCTTAATTAATAAGAAGAAGCTAATTGTGTTGCATCACTTGCAAGGGTATCAACGAAGAATGAGGATGGAATTCGATAAGAAAGTTAGGCCCGAGAAGATCGAAGAAGGTCATTATGTGTTGAAAGAGTCAAGAGCCCCTATCATGGACCCAAAAGGGAAATTCAAGCCAAACTGGTTGGAACCTTATATTGTTAAGTACATTCTTTTAGGAGGTGTCGTGAAGAACATGGACTTGGATAGCAATGAGCTTAGCCAGGTCACTAATATGGTCCAATTGAAAAGATAATATGCTTAATGAGTGATTAACGAGGGTTAAAGACAGTGAAAACCCGCAAAGGGCGCTATCTAGCTAAAAAAACAAGGAAAGTCGTCACTAGTACAGAATGGGGAATAGGCAATTAAAATAGGCATGAGTCGACAGGAAACGTACGACTCCTTTTCGTGGTTTGGGTTTAGGCATCAGTTGATCCAAGCAACTTACACCTATTGTTTGAGGAGAAAAAAGGAAAAATCAAAAAAGAAAATCCTACCCGCATATATTCCTAATTACCCATCACAGTGCGCACATTACTCCCCCACTCCCCCACTACTGTTGATAAAAAAACCACCATCTTCTTCCCAAACCCCATCACAATTCCTCCTCCCTAAATCGTTCACAAAGCCTCATCACCATCTTCTTGTCTCCGTCGCCGGCAGAAGTCCCACTTCAGTCTTCCCTATTTATCCGCGCCAAGAGTTCCTCGACTACTCTCAAGCCAATATCTATATATAGCACGCGATGTTATGCCACGGTGCTAGCCAGTTGTGATACCCCAGATTTGAGATTGACATTTGATGAGTGCATAAATGGATTGATAGTACTACTCATACTAATAAGATGCATCTTCTTTTCAGGGAGCCTATTTACTTAGAAATCTCACAATCAAGCGTGCTTGGCTGGGAGTAGTAAAATAATGGGTGACCTCCTAGGAAGTTTCTCAGGTGTGCACAAGTGAGGACAAAGTGCATTGAAAAGACCAGTATTGGTACAGTGGGGTCAATACACAGCGTGGAGAGCTATATTTGGTGACATTGACCAGCCCGCAAGGGGTTGGGGTGTTACAAATGGTATCAGAGCAACAGTGCGACCGTGTGCTGAGCTGTGATGGTGAAGGGAAATTCAGTCACCTAGAAGGGGATGCATCCTGGGATTGATTTTCAGTGGCTCACATGTGCAACGAGGACGTTGCAGTCCTTTAGTGGGGTTGATTTTGATACCCCGGATTTGAGATTGACATTTGATGAGTGCTTAAATGGATTGATAGTACTACTCATACCAACAAGATGCATCTTTTCAGGGAGCCCATTACTTAGAAACTCCACAGTTAAGCGTGCTTGGCTGGGAGTAATACAAGGATGGGTGACCTCCTGGGAAGTTTCTCAGGTGTGCACAAGTGAGGACAAAGTGCACTGAAAAGACCTGTGTTGGTATAGTGGGGTCAATACACAGCTTGGAGAGCCACATTTGCTGACATTGACCAGCCCGCAAGGGGTTGGGGTGGTACACTAGTAGCCACTGTCAAGTCACGTCGCGAATAGGGGTTAGATTTTCTTCTTAAGTAAGTTTACTCTTTTCCATTCTAATTTTTAATTATCTTTAGCGAATAGCACTGTACGTATGTATTTGGTGAGAAACAAGGCATTTGTGCGCGCACCATAGGGGATGGGGGTTAGCTGTTGCGGGTGTTGGCTGGGGATGGGGCTGTTCACTGGTAGGCGGGGGGGCGCAATAATGTTTGAGTTAGTGGTGGGGGGGGAAGACGTGGTAGGTAACAGTAATGGGCAGAGGAGGGATGTTTTTGGGATTTCGTTACTGAAAAATAACAAGACAATACAGAGTTATGTGGATATTGATTTCTTAGTACAGCTTTGTTGATACAGAGTTTGGATAAGCTTTCCTCGGTAATCAGACTAGCATTTTCATTAGATATTTGAAGAGTTTCAAAAATAACAATAGTTAAAATTTCGCATTCAATTAAAAGTTTTCACTTTTAAGAGTATTGAAATTACGGGCAATATATTATTGCCTTTGTGGCTTGTTATAAGTTTCAATCTTTCTAATAACATAATGGAATGGTTATGGTTCTTCTGGCGCATGTTATATTTTGGTATCCATATCTCTGTAGTTTAATGTAAATATAGTGTTTTCTTTTTTTGTTATTGTGATTTTTAAAGTCCGTTTTAGTGGGTGTTTTGGATTTTGAAAGTAGAGGGAAAGAGAGGGGAGGTAAAATGATTGAAGGCAAGTAAAAGGACGCGAGGTGAAACTGTTGAGTTTTCTTATTTTGGGTGCAATAGTTAATTGGAGGTTTTGCATTTGTTAGAACATGCCAGCAAGAAGTTCTTATAAATTAAATAATGGAACTTTTTCCTTGCTACTCTTCGTTGTTTACTACGGAGTAGTATCTACTATGGGCTCCTTTTACTGAAATTGCCATTTCAAAAGTTTAATTCTCTTCTCAATACTTATAAGTATTTGTGCTCTTGCGGTGGTGTACGTATAATTGCTACTTGCTACTGTATCATGCTTTACTCGTAAGGGGATACCGTTTTGTACTGATGTTTGATAGTTTTGCACTTTTTTTTAATGTGATTTGTGGTAGACACTAAATTCATTATTGTATGGGTTTCAAGGGTCCATATTCAGGTAATGTGGGTAAGCTTTTCCTTTTCCTTTTAGATGAGTTGCATTATTCCTTCGTTCTCTAAATTTTTCCTTATTTGGCCTGCGAAAGACGGTATTCTATATAATCTCGTTATGTATTTTGATGAATGGCTTGATCATGCTAACATTGATCTATATCTATTCTCGATAATCTTATAGCCCCTGACTCTTATGGTGTTGAACCTTTGGTTAAAAGAATAGCCTTGGACTATTCAGTCTATTCAGACATGCTTTCAATTCCGAATAAAGCCATTATAGACTAACCCATAAGCTAGACCATGACAAGTGTCACTCAGGAACTACGGGTGGTTTGATTCCTTTCGAGGATATGTTGGCAATTCTCGCGAATGCAACCATATTAAGCAAAAACATCTCAATTGTCCATTGAATTCTTCAAAGCAATTGTGATGACATGAATTAAACATTTCCTAATAAAGAAATAAAGGGGCATGCATAGTCAAGTGTTCATTGAAAGCATAAAGATAAGCATAAGGCAATTCTAAACATGCATCCTTGCTCCTAGATCCCCTAGGTCTACCCGGCTTGCGCTTCTCGTCGGGCTTTCCATCTTTTTTCTCCTTCCCCTTTGCCTTTAGGATGAGCTTTACATGTCACTTCCAGAACGGGCCGGAAAACCACCCCTTTTTGTTGTCTTGTCCCGTGGCTCGGTGGAGCATTCCATTTTCTCTTCTTGAGGGGAAGAGAAGAAACTCCTTTGGTTCCACTTGCACAAGCCTCATGGTTGTGCTTGCTCTTTGAGGGCGCGAGCATTCTTGGCTCTTGCTTACCCTCGAGAGTCTTCCTCTTAGGAGAAGGATGTTCCTCTAGATAATCATCAAGTACCTCCTGCTTGATTTGAATTCCATCTCCTTTTCTTCAACCTTTTCCTTCACCCACAGTTCTCTAGCTCGGTCACGTTCTTGAAGGGTTCATGCTCTCATCCATTCGATGTAAGATTTTATCACTAGTGTGGATTCAGGATTCCAAGGAAAGTACTTGTTACCGCACTTGCTCATGTACTCACTCCAAGTGGCAGTTTGACTAGATCTTACATATTGAACTTGAGGAGGGCTACAATCATGAAGGGAAATCTGTTGCCTTCTTCCATATTGTCTCAATAGTCGAGATGGAAAGAAATATGTCATCTCTTCAAGACCCACGAGAAAGGCATATGAGACGTCAGATGGATGATAACTCATGCCACCAATTTTCCACCAAGGGACAACCCACCGAATTCTTGGAGAACCATTAAAGAAGTCCATCCATTCACCAAGACTCTTGCTAAGAAATAAAGGCGGGGGAACGACAAAGCGACGAGCAATGTCATGGGTTTCCTCCACAAGGAATAATCGCTCTTGAAGCCGAATCTACACAAGTTAAGGGTGTATTAGGAAACATGTATTATATTATTCTTGATGTACTTTAAAAGAATTTGTAATAAATTTGTTCAATAAAAGATTTGTCATGTTTGCATACTTACTTCTAATAAGAGTGGACTACCGAAAAAATTGCCTTCGCTACCTTCCCTCTCGAGGCGATCTAGTCCATGAATGGTTTCGTCCACGATAAGTTGCATAGGATAAAAGCCATTAACATCCACCTTAGTTGAAACATGGCTAATCACATAAGCAACCAGAGGTTACTAAACTGCTGGTTCACCTCTAGTTTCCTCACTTCTAGGAGCCTTTTGTTGTTAAGCCTTTTTGCATTTATAAGTCCCAGGTTACCACAACTCATGCAATAATCAGGAATCCACGCATACTCAATCTTCTGCATCTTTAACCCCTCATAAGGGGACATTTACATGAACCTGTACTACCATCTACGTTATCTAATGTAGCAACTACTAAAAAGTTTTAAGAAAGTGAATTTAACACCGGTTGAAGTATATTTGTACCTTCAATAAACTCTTTCAAAGTAGAAGTAATCGTAGACATCTTCCTAAACTTGTTTATGCACTTTTATTTACAAAATTGCCATTGTTCTACTTAAGGCGTCGCTTCTGTACAAAGAAACGATGCATATTACATCTTCCTATTCCATATTTTGTACTAATGAGAAACTCTTCTAGAAAGGTGCAATCAGCTGAACCAAGTTCTGGTTTTGAAGAGAAGTTGATAATATCACGCCTCTTTCGTCAGAGGATGTAAGGGTTCCATCTAACGTCAACAAGTCAAAGCATATGGTATGTATTTGTTCTTTGAATGGGCATTCTAGTGATTCATGCCCTCAGATGAAAGAAGATGGGAACTCAGGGGAAGTTAGTACATCTAGTTTCTTTGGGAAACCAACATATGATCCAAAGATGCTCTAACACTTACTATCGTAGATGGAGTGGGATTATCCTAATTTGAGCCATGATAACTAGGGAACACCCGTGTTATGGTTCTGTTTATAGCGAGACATGTTTATAATGTGAAATTTAGGCAAAAAACCAGTAATACACCTGTTTCTTGGTTGTGTTTATAGTCAAAAGTATGTGCAATTGCTAGAGAATTGGATACAATCATGCATACTAGCTATCAGGTTGAGGGTGGGACGTAAATTTAAAAGGAGTTTCATCGGTGTTATTTGCAGTGCAACTGTGTACATTATCTAGCATATTATAAACCAATGCAGAGTGGAACAGAAAGTTAGAAGACCTAAGTCAGTACTGCAGCAGATTAGAAAGGAAGTTTGTATTAGAATTAATACTATGATATGTAAGTCTTTTAAGGCAACAACTAAAATATGATTTGTTAGCCTTTGTAAGTGGTTTAAACAATATACATTATGCTATGTTTAGGTGGTCTTTATAAGGGGCATGCCCCTTTGTTTGTTGTTTTGTATTTGTTACTGGTTATGGTATTAATGCAATCCTTACATTTTTACTAAAAATCTAAATAATTTATTAATATTATTTTATCAAACTATAATTTAATAGAGGAAATAGGTGAAGATGAAACTCTAAAAGAATGGTTTTTATGACTAAATTGGCTCCCATGTAAAGAAAAATGATGGAGTTATTAATAATTAAGCTAGCTTAATTTTCTAAACAAACTACAAACACTTAACTTACTTTAACCTAACAGATAACAAAATAGTAATTTTTTTTTTTTATATTTCATTAATCTCATATAGAAGTGCTAAGTTACGTTAAGGTGAATGCATTTCGTTAGACCAAAAACCAACACATATTTGACCTTTGTTCTTTTCTTACCTCCATTCTTTTAGAACTGCTAAGTACATAGATAATTAGATATACTCCGTAGTCCGTACTCACTTTTCTATACCTGTCACTCGCATACCTCGTCCATGAAATAAAAAAGGGGAATATTAGTCAAATTCAGAGAGAGCATATGAAGTGTAAGTAGCCTAAACGAGTAATACTGTTGTAACGAAGAAAATAACAAATTAAACACTACAACAGGAACAGGGAATTAAACTTAAATGGTCCAGTGTAGTCCAGACTTGTCCAGAGTAGTCACATTTACACACTTATACTACACAACAGGGATAAGTGACGAACTGAATGATGATGTAGTAATTATGATAAAATTCAATTTCTTCCTGGATATTCCATTGAACAGTAGCCCTTTTGTTTTCTCGATTTCCAACCCATTCCTCCACAGAAATTTCTATTATTTTTATTCTCAAGTGAAAATTGACCTATTGAGCTATCTCTATTTTGTTAATGTATGGTTTTTCCTTGTTCCTTTCTCCCTTAATACTCACTGTTGTCCTGCTGAGCTAAAGTTACCTGATCCCTCTGCATCCTTAAATGCACCAACTTCCCCTTTTCTCCCAACTTTTCCTTCAAACCTTCGTCCCGAGAAAACCCTCTTTCTCCTCCACTTTTCCGGAACTCTTTCTCTCTGAATACACTGCAAATATTAAGTATTTTATAAACCCTAGAGAGATAATAGAGAAAGACCTATACTACACTCTTGCTTTTACAGTGTTTTAAAGACCCATGCAAATCATAAGGCACTCATGATCTAATCACCAAGCTATACCAACCATTCCTTTTTCTGCTCCTTTTTCTACAACCACTCTCTTTTCTCTCCCATAGTTCATTGAAAGATGGACCTTTCACTTAACATAAGTCCACCTTCAATATCTTTAACTTGTTTTGAAGCTAGTAAAGAGTTTATGATGACCCAGCTGCCCAGCAGCTTTTACAGTGACCGGAGTTCAACAACTACCGAGTCGGCGGGCAGCAGTGCGGGCAGTGATATGAGCTGCCATGAGATAAACAATGTTGGGGGTTTCGTTAGTGAGCCTATGTTGAGCTTAGGGTTTGACTATATGGGTCTTTTCAGTGGTTCGGGTCCAAGATCAAATTTGAGTGGGATTGATAGTAACAATATGTATAATCATCATTATCGTCATCATCACTTTAATCATCAGCCTCAAATCGATGGCCGTGACTTTAAGAGGAGTTCAAGGTCGGTGATTTGTGGGGTTAAGAGGAGTATTAGAGCTCCTAGGATGAGATGGACTTCTACTCTTCATGCTCACTTTGTTCATGCTGTTCAATTACTTGGAGGCCATGAAAGTAAGCCTTCATTTTTCCATTTAAAATATAAGAACAAATTAATTTGTATATGTGCAGCAAGTACTCAGCTCATACCCATTTTATTTTTCTGTTTGTAAATATTTACAGGAGCAACACCAAAATCCGTTCTTGAGTTAATGAATGTCAAGGATCTAACCCTAGCACATGTTAAGAGTCATTTGCAGGTGAATATAATTCTTGATTAATCTATGCGTTCAATAGATAAGGTTGGGTAATTTGACTTCATTACATAATTCCCCATAGTAGAGAAGCCTTTATTTATGTGAGTGGGGTAATGGATTTTATTTGCATTTGCTTCCTTGTCTTCCACAATATTTAGAAAGATTCATTAGCGTGGTTTGGGGGCCAACGGGGAGAAGTGGGGTGTTGGGTACAAGAAGCTCAAAACAAAAGAGGCATCATGTGTAGAAAGAATAATCTTCACAATGTGGACCTTTTTTTTCTCTTATTGTTTTGTAACTTGTTCCATTTTTTGTATTTTCATGCAGATGTATAGAACAGTGAAGAGCACTGACAAAGCAGCAGCTGGAGCATCATCATCAGGTATTTGGATTTTCTCTTTAGTACTGTTTCTCTTTCACTATTATTCCATTTTTTGACTTCTTCTTCATGATTAAACGGTGACAAATAGTACCTTGGTTAAGGTTATCTTCTACTGTAGATTCATTCAAGCCACACTGGTTGAGAATAAAGTTCCCCTTCCTTCATTCAATTCACTCTAAGTTAATATTTCTTGGGAGTTCTGACAATGCTAAGAAACTATGCCTTCAATTTGCAGGGTTAGTACTGCAGCAGGGAGACATTATGTGCTTAAACCAAAGTAGGACAGGGATTATTGATCAAGAAGGTTTAGAGAGAGGTCTGTCTTGTGAGAAAGCTGATTCATGCCGTCCTTATTCTCTCAACGCATCTCTTCCATCAGAAACAACTGTACTAGAAAAAACAAATTTGTAAGTTTCGCTCTGATCTTCAATTGAGGAGATCTTACCCAATAACCCAACTGTTACTTTTTAGTCCTAACTTATGTTTTTGATGAGTTTGCACTTCTCTATTCATTTTTCTTTTTAAAGTGTTATTCCTTTATTGAGTCAACAAGTATAAAACCCATAAAAAAAAAAAGAAAAAGTATAAAACCCATAAAAGGTGGGAAACAGTAAACCAATGCAAACACATTTAGACAGAGTAGATACAGATGTACACAAAAAATTGCTTTGATGATGGTGATTACTAGTCCAACACATTGTGTCTGACTTTGTTAATGGTGTGGAGAGATATTGTGTATTTATCACACAACTCAATAAACGATCTACACATAGGTCTTGCAGAAAAGGCCTGTATGGATTACATGTTGAAAAGTGGTAGTCCAATTTTTTTTTTTTGTTCTTCAACTCATATGACATAGTATTCCATATTATTCATTACTTAACTCCATCCGTCAGATTTGTGAATGTTGAGATCCCCAAGCACCGTAAAAGTCAAGTAGTAGTTTTAGCTCACATCTCAATGCAACTTTAATTTGCAGTAAATTTAATTTTTTTTCATTTTTTAAGGATTTTAATGTTGGGATTTTGTTTGTCAATCTACAAAAAAAATAAAAAAATAATTAATAATTATAATAATTATAACAAATAAATAAATAAAAATGGAGATACATACTTTGCGAACCCCTTTAACGGTACATAGTTTACTGTTGACATAGTTTGTGAGACGGGTAGGACCGTAGGAGGCATCCTATGTTTTGCTCTCTTCATTGCAAGCTGGGCATTTTTTTTTCCGTCTAATAATGGTTTCCACTTTTCAGTATTCAACTCTTTGTTTAAGATGTGGGTACATAGCTATTCATAATGCTGAGCAAAGAATCTTGAAGATGGGAAAGTGAAGCACTCGCATTAATATTGACGAAGAAAGAAATAGTAGTACTGTACTCACTAGTAGTGGGAAATGATTTTTACACTCCTCTTGTTGATTTTTACACTCTCCATGTGAGAGGAATTAAAAATTCACAAAAAATATGTGCTCTCACATGAAAGAGGCTAGTGGGAGTGTAAAAATAACTTGTGGGAGTGTAAAAATCAGTTCCCACTAGTAGTTCCTCCTACTTGTGTATCTGCCTAGATCCTTTTTCAGATTTTCATCTTTTGAGAAAAACATCTACAAAGTCAGAGCATTATTTGTCACAAGGTCTAATTAAACAATATGGTAAGATACCTTATACAATAAAAACCTAGTATTTAACTCGTGCGCTGCACGAAAACGATGTTTGATAGATAGTGCTTTGAAATAAATTTAGCATGTATCACAATGCAATGTAGAATGTATAATCGTGTCAAAAAGCTTTATGTTGGGCTAATTGCAAAGCTTATTTATGTTTATCTTTGGTTATCGTGCTTTATATTGGATACTTGTGTAAGCTTTTGAAAACAAACCAAATACGATAAAAAGGAATGTAGCTAGATAATTGATAAAATGAGTTGAGCGAGACATTTTTACTTTGAAGTATTCGCGTACATGCCTATGTGTGTGATTCTTTCTAAGCCTCAAGCACCTAGTTAGATACGTCATTTTTTATTTTATGAAAATAGAAATCTATCAAGCTATATTCTAGTCCTCAATTACTTCCAATAGAAATGGTATAAATTGAGCTTTTTATCTTTTAGCATATGACACATGATATGATAGCTAAGTAATATGTTATTATGACGTGAAAGTTGAGTTTGCGATGAGGTGGATGAACATGTGGCATCCTTCCATGCATGCAACCCTTTTAACACTAATAATAATATCAATTCGATAACTATACAACATGTTGTATGTATAACAGATCGGTACTTTTGTCAACTAAAATGTAAAACTAATTAGACTCTATATTCCCTAAACCTTCTAAAAATCTTTTAAAAGATATATATCCTTTATTATGCGATGACTCTCTTATTTAACCCAAATAACTTTCTCTCTTATTTAATTAATCATTAAGCGTAATAGAGATACGCTCAGAACTGCAACTCTCACATAGGAACATATATTCTTTAGCCTAATAAGTTAATCATGTCAGCCGAATACAATAGAATATTTTAGCTTAAATAGAAACATCAATTTTATGACTTAGCCTAATAGAATATATTGTTTAGCCTAAAAAATTAATCATATCAGCCTAGTAAAATAAACATTTTAACCTAAATAGGAACATCAATTGTATGACTTAACCTAATAGAGCATATTGTTTATCCTAATAAATTTATCATGTCAGCCTAGTACAATAAATATTTAGCCTAAATAGGAACATGAATTGTATGACTTGGCCTAATAGAATATATTGTTTAGCCTAATAAGTTAATCATGTCAGCCTACTACAATAAACATTTTAGCCTGATAGGAACATCAATTGTATGAATTAGCCTAATAGAATATATTATATTGTTTAGCCTAATAGAATATATTATATTGTTTAGCCTAATAAGTTAATTGTATCAACCTAATACATAAGCGTATTAGCCTAAACATGAATTTTGTTTGTTGTACCTTGATTAACCTTGACGAGTGTCTAATTTTTTGATGAAAGGTATCGCTACTTTTATTAAATGTAAAGATGAGGGGTAAGTTGATATGTGGAGAACGAATATGTGGAGAATGAATCTGTAAGTCAATGTAGGATAACATCATAGCTGCTTCTGCTACAATCATGCCCATTCAATGCGCTTACTGTGTTTAGATTTTTTTTATTTTTTTTTATTTTTTGCTTTCAATTTGTGAAATTACTTATATTACCCCTTAATGTATGTACAACAAGGTGTATGGTTCTTATTGTGCTAATAATAGAGATTTTTATAAGGTTTTAATATAAGAAGAGGAGTTTTTAGATTAATAAATAATAATATATAAAAAAAAACTTGACTAATAAATTTAGAAAGCTCAAATTTTTTTTTTAAATTAAAAGCTCTTGCATTTATCTTGAAAGTTACTATATCTTATGATTAAACCTTCCTATAATTCCACGTATTTTTGAGAACATTATTATTAATAATTTATTTTTTTGAGTGCTAGGATGAGAAGAATGTTTTATTCCATCAAATAAAAGCTCCGCCGTAGCAATCACTCCCTCCTACTCGCTATCAAGTTTCCAATGTTTTTGGGCCAAAATTTAACGAAATTATTATGAAAAAAGAAAAAGAAGGGTAACTGGGACAAGTTTTCCACGGTCTAATGGGGGGAGGGGGGGTGGGAGGGTTCATTAGTAGGTCTGAACTATTAAGAAATCTTTCAACAAGTGCTGGACTTTCCGGATCCTAGTAGTTTCACCGACAAGAACATAATCGTCAACAATGCTCTTGTCCATCTTGGCATCTCTCATACACTTCTCAACTGGCTCCATACACTTCCTAAAGAAGTCCATGTTCAACTCCTCAAAACAAGCACGAGTGATGGGTGAGTGGAAATCAATACCCTCAAAGAGAGAATGGGGCAGCTAGGGACATGGAGGAAGCTACCGACGTGTTGGGCCCAACAAAGACATATAAATTTATGACTTGAATGGGGGCTTGCAAGGAGGTTAAGTATATTTAGTTTGCGAAAAAGTCGTCTGCTTTTATCGCAAAAGTAAACGGTTTTTTCCAAGAATTTGTGTATAATGATTGAATATGTACCAAAAAGGAGAGTGGAATCTTGTTAAGAATGGGAGGATGTTTACAACACACCTTTAATTTTGAAAGTGAGCAAAAATGCAAAATTTATTATGTAAAACTACTACAACATAAATGTTTTGTAAGTGTAAAAACTATTTTGAGGCCGTGGAGCTTCAAAGTGGCCTCAAAGAAAGCTCTTCAATATTATTATATTTTTGAAATGCTTTGCACTTTGCTAGCTACATGTATATGACCAAACAGCATGGACACTGAACTATGATATATGTCCATCTAAACCTTTTATAATGTAAGCTTAAGGTCGCCATTGTACAATATTTACTTACTTTGCGAGACTCTTGTTTGCAGAGGATCATGGTTATCATCCTTAAACACAGCTGATGGAGCCCCTCTCACGCAATATTCTCATTCCAATAAAGTGGGAGACGGAATTTTGAAGGTATATCATCTTACATTCTTACCCATGACAAACTGTTTGAAATGTAATAGAATTTGAGACCTCTTACGAGCATGACTTTTAGTACATGCATTTTTTCATTTATATCACTACTCATATTTTTTGAAAAATTTCAAGTTTAAAACGTTACTTACATTTAAGCTGTAGTTAAACCAGGTGGATGGCCGTGAGAGCGTACTGAACATAACTTCTATGGATAAGGACCGACTGGAATCAGCTGGGTGCTTTTTGTCTTCAGATAATTTGCTTGATCTGGAGTTTACTCTAGGACGACCAAGTTGGTAATCCATGATTACGCTGACCCCTCCAACTAGCTAACTTCAGTATGGACTAGCTAGATACATGACTACAACAAATTAGGGTTTTTGCGACCATGTAATCAAGGTCTTAGCTGCTGTAATGTTCAGTTCATTGTTATTTGTCCTCGGACATTTTCCACTAACTTGTCCAGAATAAAAAGGAATCAGAATATGATAATATCAGTCGTAATACTTCTTACGGTTCGATCTGTCTTCTAACTTGAAGGATAGGGTTTCTTTTTTGGCAAAGCAGAGGGCGAAAGAACTCAATTAGATAGAATTTTTGTAGAGTTTACTACATCGTCCAAGAAAAGGATTCATACAGAATTACAGTTGTCGAGTTTAACACAAAGATTATCACTTAGAAAATTGGCAATCTGTTGACGGGCACTCGTTCCCTCAACAATCTTATCACAAACACTTCTTCTTCCTCTTGCTAACCTAGCTAGTTGATCAGTTATGTAGTTCTTGACCGTCTGTAGATGAAGAATAATCAACTCCTGTGTTGTGTTTTAGCAGTTTCCTGCATTCCCTGTCATGATTGGTAAACCTATTACGTTTTGTAGGTCGCTTAGTCCCTTGAATTGCCGCCTTACAATCCGAGTAAATGGTGCTGCGAAGCCAAATTTAGCCGTGAATTCAATAATGAGCTTCTTTGATAGAAGAGGTTTCTGCCTCTGTTGCATAGGAACATTCAAACGAGAGAAAATAAAAGACATTCCATAGTCCCCTATCGATAAATAAAACTATGAAAGATAATGTAACAAACTCTGGAGTTAGTTGCCAGCTCAGCTTCTGACAGCTCATAATTTAGTTAGAGTTGTTAGTTAGTTACAACAGTTAGATACCTATAAATAACTGATTGATCATTCTTGTAATTCATTCATTGATTCTGTTAATAAAACTCTTCTCTTTCTATTCTCTCTCTCTACTTAATTCTTTCTTGCTATAATACATATTGTCTGAATTCTTTCTTTAACCCAGAATTCCTACGTGTGTATTCCCAATTAGTAATTGCTTTCCGGATTAAATCCCTTAAGTACATTACAATTGGTATCAGAAGCCAGTCATCTAGACTCTGAATATCATCATACTTCCGCCATTAAAACTACCTCGAAAATTCTTCCAACTTTCATTGTTACATCACCGGAATCTTCAGCGCAACAATTCTGGCCAAATTAACCTTACTTCAGTTGTCTGCGAAGATGGATGAAAGACTGGGTTTAATGGAGCAACGAATTCAAGAACAACAAGAATTCCAACAACAACAACATCAACAGATGAGTGAGTTGGGAAATCAGTTGAAAGAATTGCTCACCAGAGTACCAGTGGTAGTACAACAGTCACAACATCAACATGAGAGGGTCAGAATTCCTGAAGGGGGTGTACCTCATGGGAGCAATCAGTTCCAAGAAGGTAATTTCCATACCAGACCACTCAGTTTCGCACCTAAGGTTGAATTTCCAACTTTTGATGGCACTAATCCTAGAATGTGGGTTAAAAAATGCAAAAGATACTTTGAACTTTGCAAGATTGTTGATAATCAAAAGTTGAATTTAGCTTCATTGTATATGGTGGATAAGGCTGAATCTTGGATGCATAGTTATATGAGCATGCGGCCTACTATAGAATGGGATGAATTTGTTCTTGATTTGTGTGCTAGATTTAAAGAAAATCTGGGGAGTAGTATTGTGGAGGAATTTAACAAGCTAGTTCAAGTGGGATCATTTGAGGATTACTTGGACTCATTTCACAATCTCAGGGGTTTGATGTTGCAGAGGAATGCACTCTTGCCTGATTCTTATTTCTTGGACAGTTTTGTGGGAGGATTAAAACCTGTGGTGAAACCTTTTGTGAGAGCCTTGAAACCTTCCGCCATTGCTGAGGCAGTTGAGTTAGCAAGGTGTAAGGAGGAAAGTGTCACTGCTTCAAAGAACCTACACAAACCCATATTAGATAAACCTACCTTCAAACCATTTTCCCAGAATTACAACAAATCGCCAGCTACAAATCACCAAAACTACAATACCAAATTCACCCAACCATTCCAAAAACCAAATCTTTTCCACAAACCAACCCACAATCCTAACTACAAAAGATTATCTCCAACTGAAACTGATGAAAAAAGAAGGAAAAATCTTTGTTTTCAATGTGATGAACCTTATACTCCAGGCCATAAATGTAAGGGTAAACTCTATAACATGGTTTTAATTCCCATGGAAATTAAGGAGGAGATAATGGAGTTTTCGGAGGTAATTGAGTGCAATAATGCTATGGAGTTGGTGGAAGAAGGGAGTGGAATTTTACAAGATTTCACTGAGGAGCAACCTCTAATATCCTTGAATGCCATATCAGGATATAATTCTTATCAAACCATGAGGGTACATGGAAAATTTAAAGCCCAAACTATTCATGTCTTGGTGGATTCAGGTAGCACACATAACTTTCTGGATGAGTCTGTGGCAAGGGAGTTAGGATGCAAGCTTACCAATACTTACCCCTTAGAAGTATCAGTTGCTAATGGGGACACTTTAGTTACTACTAAGGTGTGCAAAAGGATTTAAATGCACTTTACATGGAGTGGATTTTCTGACATATGTGATGATTGTTCCTTTCGGGGGCTGTGAAATGGTTTTGGGAGTACAATGGCTATCATATTTCGGTCCTGTTGTTTGGGATTTTGATAAACTCAGGATGGAGTTCATGTATGAGACAAGAAAGTGGTACTTAGAGGAATCACAAAAGGAGCATTGCAATGGATTTCTGGGAAGAAACTCAGTGATGAAACCGGGAAAGGACATGAGTGTAGCTTTGGGCAATTGTTTGCTGTTCATGTGAGGCAAGTAGCAGATGTTGTTGACAGCAAATCTGACATATTGCCAGAAATCAAGACAGTTTTGCAGAGTTTTGATGACATTTTTGCTGAGACAAAGGAGCTTCCCCCTCACAGGTCACATGACCACAAGATTCACCTTAATCCAAGAGTGCCTCCTATAAATGTAAGACCGTACAGGTATCCTGTAGTGCAGAAGAATGCCATAGAGCAGATTACTAAGGAGATGTTGGAGAATGGCATAGTTAGGCCTAGCCAGAGTCCTTTTTCCTCTCCTATTGTTATGGTGAAGAAGAAGGATGGTACTTGGAGATTTTGTGTGGATTATAGAGAGCTCAATAGACACACAATAAAGGACAAGTTTCCAATCCCTGTGATTGATGAGCTACTTGATGAGTTACATGGCTCTGCAATTTTCTCCAAGATAGACCTGAGGGCTAGATACTGGCAGATCAAGATGCATGATGAAGATGTGCAAAACACTGCCTTCAGAACACATGAGGGCCATTATGAGTTCTTTGTCATGCCTTTTGGCCTGACAAATACACCATCCACTTTTCAGAGTTTGATGAACTCCATTTTCAAGCCATTTCTCAGGAAGTTTATCCGTGTGTTTTTTGATGATATACTTGTTTATAGTACTGATCTGGCTACTCATGTGCAGCACTTAGAACAGACTTTGCAAATTCTGACACAGCACCAGCTCTTTGCAAAGATGAGCAAGTGCTCTTTTGGTGTACCACAGGTGGACTACTTGGGTCACATCATTTCTGTAGCAGGTGTGGCTACTGACCCGAGTAAGGTTGCAGCTATGATCTCATGGCCAGCACCTAAGAATGTCAAAGAATTAAGGGGCTTCCTTGGCCTGATTGGTTACTACAGGAAAGTTGTTAGAGGCTATGGAATTATTAGCAAACCCCTTACCAACTTGCTGAGAAAGAATGCTTTTATTTGGGGACCAGAGGCTGACCAAGCATTTGAGCAGTTGAAGCAAGCCATGAGTAAGGCCCTTGTCTTAGCCTTACCTGATTTCAACTCTCAGTTTGAAGTTCAAACAGATGCATCTGGCATTGGAATTGAAGCAGTTCTAGCACAAAATGGCCACCCTATAGCTTTTATAAGCAAGTCCTTGGCTGACAAACACAAGTCACTGTCCACCTATGAGAAGGAGTTACTAGCTGTTATTTTGGCGGTTAGTAAATGGAGGCCTTATTTGGTGGGACAACACTTCGTCATAAAAACTGATCATTTCAGTTTGAAATACTTGCTTGGATAGAAAATTACAAATTCTTTTCAGAGCAAGTGTTTGCCAAAACTTTTTAGCCTAGACTATGAAGTTGTCTACAGAAAGGGGAAGGACAACACAGTGGCAGATGCACTTTCAAGGGTTACTGGGGCAGAGCTGATGAACATCATGGTTTCACAGGTCCGATCTGATTTGCTGCAGAGAATAAAAACAAGTTGGCAGCACCCTGAACTCACCCAATTAATTGCACAATTGCAAGCTGGCAGTGTCAATACTAGTAAATTTTCATGGCAAAATGACTTGCTGGTGAAGAAAGGCAGGTTGCTAGTTGGACTTGATGAAACATTGAGGTCAGATATATGTTCATTGATGCATAATTCTGCTATGGGAGGTCATTCTGGAGTGCAGGCCACTTATAACCGAATGTACCAACTTTTTTACTGGAAGCATATGAAGAGAGAAACCAGAAATTGGGTGAAACAGTGTACTGTATGCCAGAAACATAAACCTCTTTTGCAGTCCCCAGATGGTCTACTACAACCTCTTCCCATTCCTGAGGCTATATGGGCTAACATCACCATGGATTTTATTAAAGGGCTTTCAAAATCGCAAGGCAACGATGTTATATTGGCTTTCAAAATCTGACGTGGCTAAAGTATATTTTGATCAAGTCTTCAAGCTTCATGGGAATCCTAAATCCATTGTAAGCGACAGGGACAAGATTTTCATCAGCCATTTTTGGCAGGATCTGTTTAAACTACAAAAAGTGGATTTATTAATGTCAACCGCGAATCATCCACAAATTGATGGACAGACTGAGGTTGTCAACAAGTGCCTTAAGACCTATCTTAGGTGTATGTCTGGTGAGAAACCTAAGGATTGGGCTAGTTGGATTCCTTTGGCTGAATTGTGGTATAACACCAACTATCATTCTGCCATAGAAAAGACTCCCTTTGAGGTGGTGTATGGACAAATGCCTCATCTCCATATTCCTTACATCAATGGTGATAGTGCAGTGGCTACAGTGGACAGAAGTTTGAATACCAGAGAGGAATGCTTACAGATGCTCAAGTTCCATCTTAAAAGGGCTCAAGACAGAATGAAAAGTCACAGTGACAAGCATAGGTCAGATGTTGAGTTTGCAGTGGGTGACTTGGTTTATGTGAAACTGCAGCCTTATCGACAACATTCAGTGATCTACAGAAGTTGCCAAAAACTTGCTCCTAGGTATTTTGGTCCCTTTGCTGTGATCAACAGGGCTGGTAAGGTGGCCTACAGACTGCAATTACCTGCTGAGTCCAAAGTGCATCCTGTGTTTAATGTGTCTCAACTCAGAAGACATCATGCTCCTGCTCCTTTGATAAGTTCAGTACCCATGCTTGATCAGAACTTGCAACTGAGGGCAGAGCCTGTAGCTATTTTAGAAAGAAAGTTGAGCAAGAAAGGGAATATTGCTGTAGTTTACTTCCTGGTGCATTGGTCTAATGGAACAACCGAGGATGCCACTTAGGAGAGTTCTGATGACTTCATTAAGCGATTTCAAGATTTTGATATTGATCAAGCTTGACGACAAGCTTGTTTTTGAGGAGTATGAATTGTAACAAACTCTGGAGTTAGTTGCCAGCTCAGCTTCTGACAGCTTATAATTCAGTTAGAGTTGTTAGTTAGTTACAACCATTAGATACCTATAAATAACTGATTGATCATTCTTGTAATTCATTCATTGATTATGTTAATAAAACTCTTCTCTTTCTATTCTCTCTCTCCACTTAATCCTTTCTTGCTATAATACATATTGTCCGAATTCTTTCTTTAACCCAGAGTTCCTACGTGTGTATTCCGAATTAGTAATTGCTTTCCGAATTAAATCCCTGAAGTACATTACAGATAAGCCACAACTGAAAAGTTATATTGTAACAGAAAAGAAGCACACAAAAAGCTAGAGAAAAGAGAGAAGGCAATAACATGCATGCTCTCATGTGTGGAATTGCATGGGAAAGGCTGGGATTTTTCCAATTAGTTCAACCAATGGGACCTTAGGAGAGGCACAAAAAGAGCAACTTTCGGCTTTGACATATGTTCCCCATGAGGAATTATAAGGAAACAAATCCAGGGACCCTAGGACGAGAAAAAGAAAACAGGAAGGTCTCCATTGCTGCCAGGAAGGGGTACGGGATGAGATGAAGTTGAGAGATTCACCACTTCCCTCTCACATCACTATGGAGATACAATATGTATCTCCATTTCTAATGTAAGGTAGGATAGGATTTGCATTGTAGCATGCTATTTGGTTAACTTCAATAATGTTGAAACTTACATAATGACATGACTTGCATTCCACACATCCTGAGATTGGCCAGCATAAAAAACAGAACATGCCCTGAGAAACTCCTTTTATATACAACCAAGGTCAATGCAACAGGATCTCAGAAGGCACCTCTAATTAACATCACCCTTAATGGACACTACACCTTTAGTCTCACCCTTGGTCTCACCTATGTTCTTACAGTTTAGCACACATGATGAGCTTCTGAATTACAAGTATGTAGTAACCCTTGCAACTAAAGGCCTTGCAAAACTCTTAAGTTTATGTGACAATGAAAATAACGTAAATACTAGCGCTCCTTTGTCTACTCCTATTTTAGGCACAGTCACAAGTTGGTGCATATAAATGACTCATGCACTAGATTGTCACATTCAAGCTATCATAGTAACACAAGACACCTCACAAAGAAGGACTACACTACTTGTGCAAGAGCATGACCACAAATTACAAGGACAATGCACGACTCATCACAAAAAGACCACTATTTGGCAACTGTTGGAGTAGTGTCTTCCGACAAGTGTGATTATGTTAATAAATCTCTATAAGAATAAAACTAGGTTTCATTTAATCATTAAGTGATTTTTCATTAATCGGTTACCGTATATCGGTAACGATTGGCCTGCTAGGGTTTGACATTACTGTCGTACGACGGCGATAATTAACTGATCCCTAAGGTCACACATAAAAGGTGAACCAACTCCTAAAATCGACACATATACTAGATATGTAGTCGTACCCCGATAAGGATAGCTAAGGGTTAGCTAAATAGATATGTGTGCATGTACGAGTTTAGAACTCGAGTTTTGATAGATCGATTTAATAATTTGTTATGAGATAATAAATTATAAATCAATTTATATTAATTCTAGTGTTATAAAGTAAGACTTTATATTATGACTAAGAGTTAGTTAATAATTAGATTAGTGAGGTTTACTACAAATTGCATAAGATGTAATTAGGATTAGGAGTGTGTACTACTAATTAGTCTAGTAAAATAGATAGTGGGATTTGTAGTAACATCCCACTACCTATTATTTAATGTCCACTTGTTTGGCCACCTCTCTATAAATAGAGAGTTAAGATCAAGACTTGGAACAAGTCTTTAACTCACAAATTAATCACCACAAAACCAGATTGTGTTCTCCACTACAAACACTAGAAAAAGCTAGTACAAGAGAAAACCCATTTTCTTCTAGTTTCCTCCTCTTCGCCAATGTTCCTTGGCCAAATCTAGTGAGATTTTCTCACTTGATCCACATGAAATAACATATTAACCTTCCTCATCATCTCTTGATCAAAACCCATATAAGAGTTATTAGTTTTGTTAGAGATTTAGGGGTCTTCTTTAAAGGATTTCTAGCAAGATCAAGAAGAAGAGTTGGAGATTGGTGCCTTGGGTGCAACCTTGGGAGGTCTCCTAACTTGGAGGCTTATAGAGTTTAATAGCTCAAGAAGGTGTGGGATGGAGGATCACCATTAATTTGCAGCTCAAGAAACTAGTTTTAAGATCACTAGTCAAGCTTCGATCAAGATATATGTAAGCAAATGTTTTGTTAACAAGTTTTCTTAACTTTAATGCACACATCACCATAGTAAGGTCTTGGGTTTAGATTAATTAAGGTAATTAATCAATTTATTATGAGATAATAAAAGGGGTAAAACCAACAATAAATACTTAACTACATATGGTAAACAAGAACACAACGACGCATCTAAAAAGATCTTAATTAAACAATATCAAACAAAAATCACATTTACAATTTATGTACCAAGAAATAAGGTACTCAAGAGAAACAAAAAGGGAATAAAACACCACGAAATCCCATTAAAACAAAATGTAACTACTTTTGTGCGTCTTATCTTATGGGCATTCATGCAAATCAACATTAACAAAATAAACTTCTAAACCAACATAAATTATACAAAATGTTAACCTAGCTCTAAAACACTAAGACATCGTACTAGCTCTACCGATCCCAACATTGACAGTGGACCTTCTTGCCAACCTCCGAACTGAAGAGAAAGCAGTCGACGGGTTCGGTGACCACGAAGCGACGCCATTAAGTAAAGTCTAACGACGCTCGCGGACATGCAGCGAACCACCTAAATCTTGTTGTTCGTGTGCACTGGCATGGACCGCTTGTTGCACTTAGTTAGGAGGGCCCATGCATACTTGACAATGTGAGCCAGTTTGAGGAGCGACGATAATGACATTGTGAAGAAGAAGAACGAGAGTTGTCACATGTGAGAGAGAAGAACTCCGAAGTGATAGAGTAGTCGGTGCCTAGGTAATGTTTAAAGTGAGAGAGTGAGAGGGTATGTTTGAGGGAGGCTGGAAGAGTGATGGTGGGAAGATTGGGTAGGGTTATTATACATGAGGGTATTGTGTTTGGTCATGGTTCAAGTGTTTTTCTATTGGATATTTTTTTTTAAAAAAAATCGAGTTTTATCAAATATATAATCGGATAGCCGATATCCGATTAATATTCGGATATCAGATAATCAATTCCTTGAGAAAAAAATTTCAATCTGTATCCGATGTCTTATCCGAAAGTGAGTTTCGGATCGAATATTCTAAAAATCAGATCAAATATGCAATCCTATTTTCCGATTTTTAAATACTTTTACTCTGCCCTACTTGGCAGGACAAATTATTAAACATGGCTGGTATATGCACAATAATCAATTGTGGTCTTAATCCCATCTATCAAATGCACTCTTGATCTTGATAAAAAAATGTAGGAAGTTTATCTTGAACAAAGTTGGAAAGGTACATTATCTCTGGAGAATTGATTGGAATAAAGTCTGCCTTTATGTCAGTCATAATATTGGCCGGCCTTAGGAATTTTCATCTTTTAAACCTCTCTTCGATCCACGGCTAAGGTTGGGTGGAAATTTTTTAAAAATCCTTACCAACTTTGGGTTAAAAGTGCTTAAGGCTAGAGAATTGAAAAAGATCAACTTTTAGGAAGCTAACCCCCTCTTCTCATTATTCTTCACTTTTGAAGAACATTTTCATACGGTCAAATTTTCGTAATAAACTATTCATTGTTAAGGTGGTTTATGTTGAAACAGCTGCTCTCTGACATGATCATTTGGTGAGTTTTTGTCCCATTCACCTTCTTGTTGATCATTATCCGAACGATATGGAGCAATGAAGAGTACCGGGTCTTTAGAGGTGGTTCTTACCATCTTAACCGCATTTCTCATCCTATTCCTTTTCATGTCAAAAATGAAATTGCCTCTTATTTTACCTCCACAAGCAGGGATGCCCTAGACTATCTCATCTTATTTGACACCAACAATAATTTTAGTACTAAGTCTTCTTATACAATCATCAACCATATTCTTAATACTACTTCTTCCATATGCTGGAAACATCTCTGGAGACTAAACACTCACTTCAAACATATATTGCTTATGTTGATTGCTCCTCAAGAGATCCTTTTTAATGATGGTAACCTTGGTTCTAAAATTTTTGACTTTGGAGAATATTATCACCATTACTTATATTATACTTTGAATCGTATATTCACCATTTTAGAGATTTCCCTTTTGCTTCAGTGGTTTTTTTGCCAAAATTAGTAGCGTTCTTATTTCATCCAAAAAAGGCAACACCTTTTTGATATGTTCATGAACAGTAAAGCTGTAAATCAAAGTGGAAATTTAGCTACTACAACTAATAGCTAATCCGAATACAGAAGACTACAATAAGCAAATGTATGTGCAAGTGATATACTTCAATAGACTATCTACTATGGCAGCTTCTGTAGTTTAAGTGGCTTTGCTCAGAATTCTTACACTAACCACAAACTGAATGGCGTTGATCACCTTCTCCAATGTGGAGCTAGCACCCCTGAACACCCTACTAATCCTTTCAGACCAAAGGCAATAGATGGTGGCAAGGAATGCACATCTGATTAGCCTTTTCTTCCAAGTTTTTCCTTTTATCTTGCACTTGAACCACTTAATTTCATTGCACAATGGATAGACAACTCTTGTGTACCCTAGCCATAACAACACTATTTGCCATACATATTTAGAAAAAGAGCATTTAAAGAATATATGCTTCACATTTTCGGACTTACTGTGACACATATAACATATGTTCACCAGACATATACCTCTTCTTGCTAGGTTGTCTATGGTAGCTAGGGAATTCTGCATAGCAAGACAACCAACAATGGAATGTCTAGGTAGAATTGCAGAATCCCAAACTACTTTATGCCACTGAACAAGCTCCCTCCGACTCTTGAAAAAATAATAAGCTGCTCTTACTTTAAATTTCCCTTCCTTACCCCATGAGTTTAGAAGCTGCATGGCCATCTTAGCTGACCCATCTTTACTGATAATGGAATCTCTAATATGCATCAGCTCCCTCAATGAATTATATCGATATGTTCCACTCACAAAAGTCCACATATTATATTTCTCTAAGAAATATTTCTTAGCCCATATTGTCCAGATATCTGGTTTATTCATATGCAGTGTTTAGAGCCACTTAGTTAACAATGCTTTCATCCAGGCTAGCAGTTCTTTAATTCCAAGCCCCCCCCCCCCTTCCTCAGTTTTAGGAGAGCAAATAGTGAGGCAGCTCTTGAAAACAAGTCTTCTCTATTTATCTTCAATTCCCCACACAAAAAATCCTGACAGATTTTGATGATCTTATTTCAAGCTGCAATGGGAGTATAATGCTAGAACACCAGAAATTTTGTAGTCCAAATATAACATAATTAATGAGCTCTATTTTGCCTGCATAAAATAGTGTTCTTGAAGCCCATGAAGACAACTTGTCTTTTTATTTTATTAGTGAGAGCAAACATCATATCAGTGGTGACTCTTGATGAATTGAGAGGTACACCTAGAAATCTGAAAGAGAACTCTCCTTCAGTAAACCATGTTGTTGTTCTTATCATTTCTCTCACAGCTAGATGTGTGCCACCAAATTAAATACATGTTTTACTAGGGTTGTCCTGCAATCCAGACATGTTTTCAAATCTATCAAGGCAAGAGGTTATAACTAGAACATATGGTACATCTCCTCTAGTGAATACAAGTAAGTCATCAGCAAAAATGTGATGACTAAGCTTGATTCTAACACATTTAGGATAGTATGAAAAAAGCTGCAGATGCTTGAGCACTCCTGATCATTCTAGATAACCCCTCCATGCATAGTAAAAATATGTAAGGAGATAGAGGGTCTCCTTGCCTGAGACCCTTTTGACCTCTAAAGAAACCAGTAGAAGTGCCATTCAGATTCAAGGAAAAACATATTGTTGTTATGCAAGCTTTAATCTATTGACATAATTGATCACAAAAGCCATAAGTCTTGAGCATGTTGATGACAAAGGTCCAATTGACTGAATCAAAGGCTTTACAGATGTCCACTTTGATAATGAATCTAGAAGAGACATGCTTTCTTTGATATTTCCTAGCAAGCTCTTTTGCAAGCATGATGTTATCAAATATATTTGTGCCATGTAAAAATGCTGACTGCTCTGGTCCTATAAGATCAACAATAATAGGTTGCAATCTACCAACTAAAATCTTACTAATGATTTTGTAGATGGTAGAAGAACAAGCTATTGTTCTGAAATCGATCACAGATTCAGGAGGGCTAACCTTGGGAACTAGTGTTAGTAGTGTTGAGTTAACCTGATTGATCATCCTACTAGTGGGAAAGAACTCCCTAACAGCATCACAAAGATCTCCACCAACAATTTTTCATGATTTCTTGGAAAATGCATATGTAAACTGATCAGGCTTTACTATTAGCAATGAAATTAAGTGTTTTCCGAATCTCAGAATTGCTAACACTAGAAGTAAGCTGCATATTTCGAATATCAGGCACTCTAGCTCTAGAAAAACTAAGCATTGTATCTCCCCCAAGTACAGTCTTGTAATAATCAACAAAAGCAACAGCTATATCATCAACTTGGCTAACCAAATTACCATTTTTAGCCTTGATGCTCCCAACACTAGCCTGGAGTCTTCTTTGCTTAACTCTTGAGTGGAAGTATTTTTTTGAACCATCACCCAACTTTAAGTCACTTATTTTTCCTCTCTGGTGTAGAATACTAAGTTCAATTTTCTTCAGCCTACAATAGTCTTCCTTGAATAAAGCCTCTTGATCCTGAAGCTGCATATACATAGGCAAAGCATGTAGTTGATGTTGACATTGTTCTAGCTTTGCCTTTGCATCAGAGACTCTAACAGCAATTCCAGAGTAAGTATGTTTGTTCAAATCCTTCATATCAGCTTTTACACCTTTCAACTTATCCATAACTCTATACATAAGAGTTCCTGCAACCCATTTACTCCAAGCAACTTTTACTCTAATAAAAAAAAAAGAGTTTTCACACTAACAGTTGAGAAATTTGAATGGTCGAGGGGTGTAAGGCATTGAGTCTGGCACTGAGATCTTCACAAGGCAGTGGTCAGATACTCTACTAGGGAGTAAATCATCTATGGTGTTCTCAAAAGCACTACTCCAGTGTGAATTAGCAACAGCTCTGTCTAGCTTTGACCACACTATGGATTTCCCATTCTGGTATAGTTTGTCCAGATGAACTGTGCACCAAAAGCAGGCAAGTCTATCAATCCTGCTTGAGATAAACAACTGCAGAAGTTATCAATTTCATATAGATCAGCAGCATTCTCACTAATCTTCTCTGCAGGTGAAAGCACTATATTCCAATCCCCTACACAGACCCACGACAAGGAACAAGTATTAGACAAGTTTTGCAACTCTACCCATAAATATTTCTTTAACTCGGCATAATTGAACCCATAAATAAAGGAAACAATAAGGACCCTAAAATTGGTCTGATTTCTTTCGATGCTTAAGACAATATCATTTCAAATCCGAATTTGCGAGTCACCACCTTTTTTTAACGAAATAAGGAAACTATAAATAAAAAACCCATGGCTATTAACGAGCCAAAATGTTAGACCATGACTCCATTATAAGGCACTAATCTAAAGAAAGAGCTTGGGAGCGTTAAATCTATTTATAGCT